>PVJO010020941.1:0-31036 GCA_004026905.1 Hystrix cristata | reverse complement strand
AGCTGGATCTAGAGTGTGTGATTACTAAATTGATCCATTGATCGGTTTGGCATCGTTCTGCTGGGATCAAGGATGTGAGACTGAGATTGGGGGTGGGAGTGCGGGCTGCCCTGGAGACAGGTAGCCTAGATAAAAGATACAGGAAGAGGCTAATTAGCTGCTTGTTTGCATTGCTTATTTGCATACATTCCTTGCATTTCCTCACTTTACTTTGCTGCCGGTCAGTTGGACGGCTACTGGGCCCACCCTGTCTCTGCCATGCCGCCCTGCCTCGGACCCAGCAGACTATAGACTGAAACCTCTGCAGACTGTGAGCTAATAAACCTTTCTTCCCCTAACTTTGGGTGTCGAGTATTCTGTCCCAACAACGAGACAAAAGTAACTAAAACAGTGACTGAGGGAATGCCGCACGATGTGCTCGGGGGGCTTGCCGGATAAATGCAGTACAGAGAAAATGAGCTCCCCTCTGCATGGCTGCCCACTTCAGCCTCCTCTGCAACTCAATCACTTGCACACAGCTAACCAAATTACCGCTCGGGGCTGGGGCCTCCTGTTATGTGACTCGGGAGCCTCATTTGCAATCACCATTAACCAGAAAAGCTGCACGCCTGCTCTGCACCCAAGAGTTGAGTGTCATACAATATGCACGGAAGCGAAGGGTTTGGAGGAGGCTGCGGAGGCTTCAAAATAAAGCTGACAGAGTGCAGACCACTGCTCCTCCTGCCCCCTCTCCCAGCCCTTTGCAGGAGGAGTGAAGAGGCCCCAGACTGGGCAAAGGAAGATGATGGTGAAATGTGGGGAGGACTGGGAGGGGGCTCCTCAGATGTGGCTGTGTGCATGGCTGTGTCCACATACCAGCTATTAAACAACCCTGTCAGAAGCCTTTGACTGCTTTAAAGTAGATATTCATGCTGAACACTCCAAAGGCTGCATCTAAATCCCTAAAACTCTGCTCAGGTCTTCTGCTCTCCTCCTGCCACCTGTTCTCTGCATTAAGGCAGAGTTAGCAAAGCCCCAGGGTGGCTCAGGATTTCCAAAGCTTACCCCATAAATGCCGACTGGGAATTTACCTCAAGTGGTAGAGCATTTGCCTAGCAAGGGCAAGGCTCCGAGTTCAATCCCTAGCACCTACCCCCCCAAAAAAAATTACCCCATAAATGGTAGACAGTAGAGATTTTGGCGGGGTAGGGGGGGCGGTAATCCCAGGGTTAATTGGTTACAACTGACAAGAGCTGGCGGGACCTGACTGGCTGCGGGCAGGAATAGTCTTCCCTCCCAGGGAGAAAGAGAGATTTAGGCTCACAGGTCTGGATGTGGAGGAGGGTACTGGGGTTTGGGGGGTGGCTCTGGCACTGGGTGGAAGTATCCGAGAGAACCATTCACAAGTTTTCCAGAAAGCATTTTGCTAGTCGTTTTTCAGGAACTTGTTTATCAGAGCCTGTGGTTAGGAGGAGGAAGTCCTACTGCGGCCTCAGTTTAGCCGCTGTCCACTTGAAAAGTGCTGAAGACTGACCTCCGCGGGCTCAGGCAGTCACTGCAGACCCTCTCCTGGAGCAGCCTGGCTGCGGTGAGTGGCCATTCCACTCCGCAAAAGCCTCCTCTGCAGACGAGGGAGAAGGCAGGGCCGCCCAGGGGAGCTGGCGGCTATGGGAGAGGAGCCAGGAGAGAAGGGCTTCTTGATTTGGAAACAGACAAAGGACGCAAGGGAGGAAGGAGTGCTGAATCAGGACCGGGAGCCAGAACCTCAGGAGCGTCAGCCTGAAGCTGGCTCCCACCCTGCAATTACCTCTGAGAATGAAGAAGCAGAGGGCAGCCTGCCAAGAGAGCTGGCGCTGCGCGGGGGCCGCTTTTCACGGGGAGGGAAGGAAAAGTGGGGACGTCATTTGGAACCCTGGTCTGTGCAAGGAGCAGAAAGAGACAGACACGGGAGACAGAGAATCTTATTTGTCCCACCCTCCAGAGCACCATGCTCTGTACTAGGACCGCCAGCACCACCTTGCTTAACACTGAGGTCGCTCATGCTCAAGGCCAGCTGCTCTAAAGTCCCCTCTAATCAGGGCGGGCTTAGTGTGTAATGTATCTAAACAGATACCTGCAGGACCTGGGAAGTCTCTGCCTTCCACGTAGAAGGAAAAGCATCAGGTTTGAAGGAATCCCAGACTACTGTCACAGGATCACCATGATAGGACCGGAAGTGAAGGTGACCTATAGAAGCATGGTAAATACATGATCTTCTCCCTTCAGTAAGTGAATTTTGATTATAACTCAGGACTTGTCTCAGGTCCTAAAATGCTGTTAGAATTCTCCAGAAAGCCCAGGGTAAAGTGTGAAAGATAAAGTGTAAAAGTGCTTCCACAAAGAAAAACACAGGCTTCCCAGTCTTCTTCGTACCTACATGCAAACCAGAAAATTGAAAGCAAGGTTGTAGTCTCTGTCCTGAGTCACCATTTCACGTAGCAGCCTGTCATGCAAAGTGCAGGGAAGCGCCACAGATCAATAGCTATTCTGCGTTAACAGTGCCACAGCTTTCTGCTTTTTCTTTAAAAGAAAGAAGGACTTAAAAAAAAATAAACCACAGCTTAATGCGTGGAAGGCATATTTCTGTGGTCTACTTACGGAAATGAGGCTTAGAAAGAGAACTCTTTTTGAGCTTCTGTGTACTTTTTAAGCAATGAGCAGTAATTCTTCTGCATGATTGTTCCTTTAGAAACCCTGGAGAAAGCTGTTAGCCCTCAGGTGTGACCAGTGGGTGAACTCGCCCTCCAAGCTGCCTGGTCCCTGGCACAGTGCGCAGCGCTTGTGGAGAGCCCCAGAGTCAGCCCAACTGCCTGGGAGCAGCCCTCCGCATCCTGTGTGCTGTGCCCCAAGTCCTGGTAGTGTTAGCAGCATTTGTTGACTTGGCGTGCTTTGTTTACCTGCAGCAGTGCTCCTGTGAGCACAGTCCTGAAGTGTTTTCTTATGAGAAGTGAGAAGCCAAGTGAGAGTGTATGTGAAAAAGAGAGCCATGGAAAAATAGCCTCTCGAAGTATGTGTCACCCATATGTTCCTGCTTATACGAGCTCTAACTTGCCTGAAGGCTTTAAATGACAACTTTCGAAATTCCTACAAATTATATGCAAAAACATTCGTTTTTGTAAAAGAGAAGAGTGTTACAAAGTACATTCACCCTAGTGTCTTGTGGTGGCCTCACAAGGCTGTGGAGGAGGCAGGGGAGATACTCCCGAGTCTATTTGAAGGTGAGGAAGGGAAAGCTCAGAGAAGGTGCATTGCTCAGGGTTGCACAGCAGACCAGCCCTGATTCAGGACTCCTGGGTTGGGGCAGCAAGACTAATATCAAGCAGACATTGCAGGAAAATATATACATAGATCACTTCCCTGCAGCGTACACCTAGACCTCCGCACCCACTTCTTCCTTACCATCAGCTGCAGTCAGTGACTATGTAAATTCAAACTTCACAAACAGTAAGTCTCACAAACAATTTTAAAGGTATTAAAATGCAAAGCAGGAGTAAACAGAATGTGTTGCCTCAGGGAAATAACTAATGTAAAGTGACAAAATAATGAGAGTTCAAATATGGTCTCAAAAGTGGCCATAAAGTGGAATTCAGAATTATATTTTAATATGTATATTATACATTGCTTTGCTAAGGATGACGGGCAGAGAATTCTCATTTATGAAACTAAGCCATAAAGGAAAAAAGAAATAGTGGGATGAGAGGAGAGAGCGAGAGCGAGAGCAAGAGAGAAAGATACATACCGAGAGAGAGACAGAGAGACAGAGAGACAGAGATAGACAGAGACAGAGACAGAGAGAGAGACAGACAGACAGAGAGACAGAGACAGACAGAGACAGAGACAGACAGACAGAGAGACAGAAAGACAGAGAGACAGAGACGGGGGTTAGAGAGGGCAGGTGAGTGAGAAGGTCCCCACTTGGTCCCCACTTGTGACTGGCCTTGGCATCTGACCTCAGGCTCTCCAGGCAGCTGTCCGTCCTGGGGACTTCGAGGGACGGGGGTGGGGGCAGCCAACAGCACTGACTTGCAGGGCTCCAGCTGAGCACAATCTGACTGGCGAGTTCATAAAGTGTCGAGCAACACACAGCGCTGGCCAATAGCAGCGGTCTGAACTACCAACCCGTCTTCGCAGAGATGTCCAGCAGTCCTGCTGTGGACAGGGCCCCTCCCTTCTGCCCCCATCCTTCAGTGCAGTGAAGACAGAAAAGCAACTCCTTACAGCACCTCTTTATTTTACACTGCCGCTGAGGTGGCTCAGTTTTGCATGTGGGACGTTCAGCTGGGTCCTCCTGTTACCCTTTACCCCACTGTGTCCCCCACCACCCCTCGCAGGTGGCTCATTCATTTGCCCCCTCAGTCTTGGCTGTGACTCGCGAAGCCATCCCCCCAGACTTCATTTTTTGGATGGTCTCTTAAAGCACATGGGCTCAAAGGCACCAGTGCAGAGGTGGTAGCCAAAGAGCAAGGCAGCCACAGACAACTCAGTGCCCAGCCCTCTGCAGGGCTCCCAGCTGCTTTCAGTATTATACAACTGAAGCACAGCCCTCCTCCTCCTCCTCCTCCTCTTCCTCCTCCTCCTCCTCCTCCTCCTCCTTCTCTGCTCCGTGTAAAGTGCACATCTAGCTGGCAGGAAGGAATAAGCTAAACTCCTCCCAACGCCACACACACACACACACACACACACACACACCCGATCAAGTGTGAACACATTGCAGAAAGCGCCCCCTTGCCTTGCCAACTCCCTGGTCCCTGTCATGGGTTCCTCAGCCCTGTAGGGGCTTCGGAAATCCCTGTACTTAGTTAGCTCAACACACGGGGCAGACAGCCATTTGGGTAACTTTTCAAATTCTATCTTCTGAGCCCTTGCCCACAAATATTTGGGAGAGAGGTGGGACACCCCCCACTCTCTCTGTCACCCTCACTTCCGTCCCCCACCCCACTCAGGCTGACAGTGTGGGAAAGACACCGGACAGTCACTCCCGTGTTTCCTGCCAGTCAGGGAGACAGCACACTGTCACCACCAGCACCAAGCCACCCAGAGAGGGACAATGAGCCAAGGCAAGCATCCCCAGCTGCCTCTCCATCCGGCACCAGCAAACCAGGGTTTTCAATAGCTCTGCATGCATGCTGGAGAGCGAGTGACACCTCCTGAGAAAGGACTAGAACCCGAGCGGGATGATTATGAGAGGACGAAAGACAGCCACTCACCTTTAGGTTGTGTGTGGGGTTGACAACACAGACAAGTTGGCCAGCGGCGGAAAAAACCCGTTTAGCCTTGTAGTGCTGAAACCGGAGGTGAATGAGATCCAACACAGCCCCAAAGCACTGGGTAAAGAAAAGCATCACAACTTTTGAGGGTCGTTGGCACAGGCAGGCAGAGAAGGAAGCTGTAAGTCCTTGGGCTCTGGGAGGAGTGCAGCCTCCGAGACGCTCGGCTCCAGCCTGGCTTAGCGCGCCTTCATATTCATCATCAAAATAAGACGGTTAGAATCTTGCAGCAGTGAGGCAGCCAATCAAAAGGACAGAAATGTTATCCTTGAGGTGCAGAGACAGCCAATAACAAATGCCTCCCCTACTGAAACTCCCTGATGAATTGAGCCTGGCAGAGAATGTATTATTGAACATTACCATAGATCAGCACATTGAATTTATCTTGTGATTACAGCCAACCATACATAATGCTGGGGAGATAGGCTGACAAAATTGATTGCTTAATGTGTCTCCATTTATTAATTGACTTAATTTAACATGAGAGCCTTTCTTAATGCCCTGGCAAAAAATGTAAAGCATTTAAACCTCTGAACAGTAAAACACCTCGCTCCAAACTAGGCAGATGGATAACGCAGATCGTGGCTCGACTCACCAGAGTGGCTTGGGAGAAAATCAAATATTATGAGACTCTGATTCCAGATAAGGATTTGGCAGCTGCAGATACGTGTATCTTTCAATCTTGTGCTCTGACACTCTGAAATTTGGATTACAGCCCCTTGATAAAGCGAACTCTCCGCTTTTTATAAAAAAAAAAAAAAGAAAATCCACAAAACAAAAACAACAACAAAAACACCTGACCAGTGCATTTGGAGTTGGGGGGGAGGGAGCACTGCAATTACTGAAATCTTTTTTATTAATGCATAAAAATGTGTAGAGAATGCTTCTAAAAATAATGAAATCCCTGATGCATGAATGCACACACAGAGAAAAACCTACAGAGAAGAAAGTGTCTTGTAAATCAGCAAAATAATTACAGATGCAGAGAACCTTTGCTTTTCATTCATTTGCATATTGGTGGGCAGCAAATTGCTAATTAACCACGAGATTGTTGGAGACATTAAAATACAGATTAAGGACACACGTACAGCATCACTTGTTTCTGCAAATGCTAGCAGCGCACTCACGTGTGGGAGCAGGCAAAGGGACACTCCAGTCCTCCCGGTACAACCCAGTGCTCACCTCCCACCCCTCCAGAAGGGCAGGTGGGGCCTAAGGCACCCCATGGTTCTTGAGGAAAGGCTTTAGGGTTTCTAAGAATAAGGCGGATCAGGTGAGTTAGGTGCAGTGTGTCTCCCCTCTTCTCAGCTGTTTCTCTGTAGAGCAGACAGAGCCAATCCACTGCTGCCTGGGGCAAGATCAGCCTCAGGAGGGAACTGCAGCCTGGGAGTGTGAGTCCGCTGCTCCTTCCCCAGAGCCTTTCACGCTGCTCTGCCCACACCGTTTAGGCTGCAAAGTATGCAAAGCCTGTGAACCCTGAGATAGCTAAGTCTGTGACCTGATCCCGCACCGAAACTGAGAACAGATTAGAAGACGAGAGGGGAAAAAATGTACAGGCTTAATGAGACCAGACAGCCCAGGTTATTTTAATTTAAATTTAATACCAGACCAATATTTTAAGGCACAAGCTGAACATCACATAAAATTTGCACTTTAAAAAATAATTGCACTGGTGTAAAACTAGATGACAGTATTTGAACTGATTAGATTCTTATCAATGTTTTTAAGAGATATGAGTTCCTGGAAATACTCATTACCTGGTTTGTAAATCACGGATGCTGGTCTACAATATTAGAATCTGCTGTCTAAAGTTTGCATTGTCTAGAATAAGCTTTCTGCAATTCAGCAGGAAAATGCTCTGTGTGTTTTTATTTTCTTATTTTTTTATACATGTGGATTTTATTTTAAACAATGCATATAGTGTTCTACACTGATTTTAATGTACGTAACGGTTTAAATGTAAAAGTCTGTTGAAAACATAGTGCACATAATTATGTATTTTATGTTACAGTAAAAAATACCACTACAAAATAAATATTTGTAGTATGAATAGCATAGATAAACCATTTTACTTGCTAATTTTTCATGTACTTTTAGAGCTAGTTAGTGGTTTTGTAATATGTTCTTATTTATTCATAGGAGACATGAGTTACAGTTTACTAACTTCTAATCCTATTACAATTTAGCTAGTTTACATTTAGCTTATTTTCTTCTTAGTGATGGGAAGTACTCTTTCTCAAGAAAATTGAGTTTGTATTTATTTATTTATTTAACTTTTTTTTTTTTTTTACTAAGACCATGTATTGGTACATTGCATACATAATGATCACATTCATCATGGTTATTTTGTACCTGTACATGATGTATTTTGGTTTTCCTCCCTCTTCCCCATCCCTCTCTTCTGATCCCCCACCCTTTCCTATTTTTTTTAGGTTTTTTGGGGGGTTTTTTTTTTAATTTTTTTATTATTTTTTACCAAGAACATGTTTATTTACATTTTTTCCAGTTTTTCCCTTTCCCCTTTCTTTCCTTTTTCCCTTCCTTCTTTTCCCCATTTTCCCTTTCTAGTTCTCTTCTCTTTTGAATATTATCTTCCTTTTGCATAGTATCTATTATACCTCTTTGTCCTTATGTATGCTTATGGTTTCTCATATCAGAGAAACAATTCGATGTGTACTCATGAGTGTCTGCTTTAGTTCACTTAAGAGTATGTTCTCAAGGTGCACTCATTTACCTACAAATGTCTCTAGTGTATCCTTTTTTATGGCAGAGTAATACTCCATTGTGTAGAAAAACCACATCTTCTTTAGCCATTCCTTAGTTGTTGGGCATTTGGATTATTTCCAAGACTTAGCTATTACAAATTGTATTGCTATGAACATGGTTGTGCATATACTGCTGTGGTATAATGTTTTCAATTCTTCTGGGAAGATACCAAGCAGAGGAATAGCTGGGTCAAATGGAATCTCTAGTTGTAGTTTTTTGAGGAATCTCCATACTGATTTCCACAGTGGTTGGACCAGTCTACATTCCCACCAACAGTGGAGAAGGGTTCCTTTTTCCCTGCAGCCCCGCCAGCACTCGTGATTGGTTGATTTCTTGATAATAGCTGTTCTTTCTGGAACACCTTCACTGGAAGAAAGCCTCTTTCACAAATGGTGCTGGAAAAATTGGCTTGTCACATGCTGAAAACTAAAACCAGGTACAGGTCTCTCACCATGTATTAAACTAAAATCAAAGTGGATCAAAGATCTAAACATTAGAACAGAAGCACTAAATCTACTGGAGAATAGAATAGGAAGAACTCTTGAAGATATAGGTGTAGGAAAAAAATTTTCCAGACTGCATGGGAAATAATACAAAGAATCAATGCTTGGGACCACATCCCGTTAAAAGGTTTTTACACAGCAAAAGAAATCACCAATACAGTAGGGTGAAAACCCGCAGACTGGGAAAAAAATTTTGGCAACTGTCCCTCAGACAAAGGTCTAACATCTAGAATATATAAAGAACTCAAAAAAACTACCCCCCAAATTTAAAGACCCAAACCAAAAATGGGCATCTGAAACTAATAAATATTTCTCAGCTGAAGAAATAAAAATGTCAAATAAATACATGAAAAAGGGTTCAATATCAATGGTCATTCGAGAGATGCAAATCAAAACAACGCTAAGATTCCATCTCACTCCAGAAAGAACAGCTATTATTTTCTTATTTTAAAAAAAAAAAAGTGAGCATCTACACCCATGGATTCCTTAAAGACACAATTCCTAATTCAGAAAGATCCAAACTTCCCCCTTTCACATCCTTGGTTATAATGGTACAATTATGTTAGTTTTTTGTTTCGTTATGTTTGCATTTAATTTTTTTGTTCATTTGTTTGTTGTTAGATGTTAGTCTCATGAGGGTGAAGTTTTTGCTATTTTTTCAAAAGATTTCTTTTTAATAAAATGATTATAAGCAACCCGAGGATACCATCCAACAGGACATTGATCTATTACTTTGTTTTGATAATCTCATGCTTGTGCCTAAAATAGAGAAATCAATGCTCTTTTTGTTTTTAAAATTTTATTAAAGACTATTTTTAATGGTAGTTGTAGATTCACAACAAAATTGAAAGTAAGGTAGATAAAGGTCCCACTCTACTACCACCCACATGCACAGCTTCTTCTACTGTCAGCATCTGGCACCCAGCACTGTGTTACATTTGTCACAGTTGGTAAACTCCGTTGACACACCATTATAATACACAATTTCCATTAGGGTTCATAGCATGTTGGGTATACTGTGGGTTTGCACAAACACACAAGGACATATACCTACAATTGTAGAATCATACAGGAGAGTTTCACTGCCCGAAAATTCCTCTGTGCCCCTCTACTCACCTCTCCTCTCCTAACTTCAGCCAGTCTCTGACTTTTGTACTGTCTCCATAGTTTTAACTTTCCCAGAAAGTCACAAAGTGAGAACCATAAAGTATGTAACATTTTCGGATTGGCCGTTATTCACTTCATAGGTGTTAAGGTCCCTCCATGTCTTTTCATGGCTTGAAAGTTCATTTCTGTTTTGGTGTGGATAATATATATTTTCTTCCGAATATACCACAACTTATCCATTCACCAATTGCAGAATGTCTGGTTTGCTTGCAAGTTTTGACATTAGTCATCCATCTGCAGATTTTCATGCGGAAATAATTTTTCAAATTCCTTGGGTGAATACAAAGGCATGTTATTGTTACATTATATGCCAAGGGGCAAAATTTCTGGATTATATTGTAAGAGAATATTTGCCACAAGACGGTTTGATGGTAAATATACTCCAAACTAGTTGTGACATTTTGCATTCTCGTGAGCAGTAAGTGACTTCCTATTATTCTGCACCCTCAGGGAGCATTTGTTGTTGTCAATATTCTGGATTTTGATTACTCAGATAGGTGTTCAGTGGTGTCCCATTGCTTTTTTGGCATACATTTTCTTGATCTCAGATGACATGAAACATCTTTTCATATGCTTATTTGCCATCTCTGATGAGATGTCTGACGAGGTGTCTGTTCAAATCTTTGGTCCACTTTTTATCAGATTTTTTTTTCTTGTTGTTGAATTTTAAAAGTTCTTTGTGTTTTTGATAATAGTCCTTTGTTAGATGTGCAAATATTTTCTCCCAGTCTATCGCTTGTCTTCTCATTGTACTTACATAAAATAAGTTTTTAATTTCAATGAATTCTCCTTTATAAGTTGTTTCTTTCATGGTTTATGCCTTTGGCATTGTATTTTAAAAGTCATTGGCAGGGGCTGGGGATTTAGCTCAGTGATTAGAGTGCTTGCTTTGCAAGCACAGGGGCCTGAGTTCGATCCCCGGCACCACCAAAAAAAAAAAAAAAAAGTCATTGGCATACCCAAGGTGATCTGGGTTTTCTTCATATCATCTCCAGGAGTGTTGTAGTTTTGCATTCACATTTAGGTGTATGATTCATTTTGAGGGGTGCGTGTGTGTGTGTGTGTGTGTGTGTGTGTGTAGAGTTTAAGTTCTGTATCTATAAACTCTTCTTTTGAATGTGGAAGTCAAGTTTTTCCAGCATTGTATATTGAAAAGACTATCTTTTCTCCACTGTACTGTGTTTATTCCTTTGTCAAAGATCAGTTCACTATGTTTCTGTGCATCTGTTTTAGGGCTCTCTATTCTGTTCCATTTACCTATTTGTCTTTTATTCCATCAGCACCATACTGTCTTCATTACTGTGTATTTACAGTCAGTCTTATATCGGATACTGTCTGTCCTCCAACTTTGTTCTCCTTCAACATTGTGTTAACTACTCCTGATGTTTTGCTTCTCCATATCAACTTTAGAGTCAGTTTGTTAGTATCCAAAAAGTAACTTACTGGGATTTTGATTGCAATATTCTTGGATCAAGTCAGGAAAAACTGACAGTGTTGAGTCCTCCCATCTATAAACATAAAATATGTCTCCATTTCATAAGTTTTCCTTTGCTTTCTTTAGTCAGAGATCTGTAGTATTTCTCATATAGATCTTACACATATCTTGTTAGATTTATACCTAAAGTATTTCTTTTTGGGGAGAATGCTGATCTAAATGGTATTGTGTTTTTAATTTCAAATTTCACTTAGTGTTTACTAATATATGGGAAAATTATTTGAATTTGTGTATTAAATTTATATCCTGCAACCTTGCTATAGTCACTTATTAGCTCCAGAATTTTTCTTTTTTTTGCTAATTCTTTTGGAGTTTCTTCATGGATAACTAGATAACTGCTAACAAATACGATTTTATTTCTTCCTTCCCTCTCAGAATATATTTTCCTGCCCTTTCTTTCTTGTCTTATTATTTTAGCTAGAACTTTCAGTGGAAGGACTGGTGAGAGGGGACATCTGTACCTTGTTCTTGATCTCAGTAAGAAAGCTTCTATTTTCTTATTGTTAATAATGTTAGCTGTATGGGTTTTTTTGTTGTAGTTGTTTGTTTTGTTATATTTTGCTTTTTGGTGGTACTGGAAATTGAACTTAGGGCCTTGAATATGCTAGGCAGGTGCTCCACCATGGAACTACATATCCAGCCACTGCAGGTTATTATAAATATTATTTATCAAGTTGAGGAAGCTCTCCTCTGTTCATAGTTCACTGAGAGTTTTAGTCACGAGTGGGTGTTGGATTTGGTCAAGTGCTTTTTCTGCATCTACTGTAATCATGCAGTTTTTCTTCTTTAGCTGGTTGATGTGATGAATTGCATTATTTGCCAATATTGAATCAAATTTGCATACTATAAATTCACTATGGTGTTGTTTTGTTCTCTCTTTGTATAACCCAAGGCAGTTTTCTTAACCTTACTGAGGTTCAAAGTTTCCATACCTGTAATATGGGGAGCATAGACATTTCTTTCTTTGTCAAAGTCATTGTGAAAACTAAGTGTTATATCTGGAGGTAGCTAGTATTGTGCTGAAATCAAAGCAGCCTTCTTAATATTCATTTGTATGGAGTATCTTTGGTAGAAGGGTGGTTATTCAGCAGCATGTTTTTTCTTCCTGTTCCATGAAATATTTTCCCCTACTGACATCAACTCTAATACCAGGACTAAGAAAGCAGAAGGGATGATAACAGTGGACCTGGCTCTTGGCTATGTTCTTAAAAGGGTATATGACCCCATATTGCCTGGAGCGTGTGCTAAGGAAGGTGAGGGCAGAAAGGCTGCCCAGTGCACATCCACATCAGCTGTGAAAAAAGAGCCATGGACCTGGTGCTATGGATGCTTTTCCCTGGCTGGCTATAGATCTGATTATTTGCTTTAACTTTTCACACACACACACACACACACACACACACACACACACACACACCAAAAAGCCCTTGTTTATTTCACTCTACTTAAGAACAACCAAATCTACATTTAGTCTGTACTAGAAAGTGTCTTGGATTAATGAGACAAATCTACAGAGTCAAATGCTACATTGTTACTTAATATTACTTTGATCAAATTACTTAATCCCCCCCGATACTCAGATTTGTTTTCTGTAAAATGAAGCTAACTATGCTATATAAAGATTAAACAAGATAATATGGGTAGTATCAACAGGAAGTCTAGTTTTTATAATAACTGTGACAATGAGAGGTTGTCGTATGACCCCAAAATTCTGCTCCATATACCTAACGAAAATGTAAGCATGTGTACAAAAATGTGTCCAAGGATTTTCATAGCAACATTCATAATAGAAAGTGGAAACATCCTACATATCAATAATTTAAAAAAAGATAAATTACTTTCTTTTTCCTCCCTTGTTAAATCCTACATAGACATGAAAAAGAATAAGCTATTGCTTCATGAAACAATGCAGTAACATGGAAGGATCTCACAGAGAAGGTTTTGAGGTAGAAAAGTCAAACACTGAAGAAAATGTCACATGATTCCATTTGTATCAAGTTCAAGAATATAGAAAATTAGGAAAGTGGAAGCATTGGAAAGCAGTTGTGACTGAAAGGAATGCATGCTGTTTTCTAGAAAGCTGGTAATATTCCGTGTTTTGATCTGTATTCTAGTTTCATCAGTTTTATGGGCTGAGCTGTTTTCTTCCCCCAAAATATGTGCTGAAGTTCCAAACTCTGGTGCCTCAGAGTATGATCCCATTTAGAAATAAGACCTTCTTGGAGGTCATCAAGTTAAGATGAGGTCATTAGGGTGCAACCAAATCCAATATAATGGTGACCCCATAAAAAGGGAAAATCTGGACATAGAATCATGCACACAGTGAAAATGACATATGAACCCAAAGACACAGTTTGGGGTGACACATCTACAAGCTAAAGAGCACAAAAGATGACCAGCCAACCCCAGAAGCTAGGAGAGACGCATGGAACAGATTCCCCCCAGAGCCCTCAGAAGGAACCGATTCGATTGGTAATTTGATCTTAGACTTCTAGCCACCAGAACCGAGATGATTCTTTTCTGATATTCCAGCCACCTAGACTATGGCACTTTGTTATGGCGGTCCTAGAAAACTACTGCAATGAGGGTGTCCATTGCATGGAACTCAGCAGCTTGTGAACTTGTGATCGGTGCACTTTTGTGTATGAAAGATACGTGCTGTAATGGATACTAGCATAGGATATGTGCCTTGATGGATACTAGCGTAACAGGTGGATGAGCATGTAATTGAATTTTAAAATAGTGAAGTACTTCATAAAGATTTTAAAAAAGATATTGAAGTAATAATAGAGGAAAATACTTGATAACATAAAATAATAAACCATGTCAAAATAAGGTCTAACAAATGAACTTGAAAACAAAGTTTTGAAGATATATTTGCAACAATTATGACAAAGGATCTATGTTCTAATAAAGAATTCTTCTACGTGTATTACTAAAGTTACATATAAAAAATAGACAAAAATATTGAGTACAAGGAAAAAGAAATAAAAAGATAAACAAGTAGAAAAGTGAAGTTAGCAAGATAGCAGAATAGATGGTACTAGGCCTCACTGCCCCCCTGCCAGAAATACCAATTTAACAATAGTACACAGATGAAGACACCTGGGAAAGCTTTAGAGTCTAGTTAGGTTCAGCTTTTTGTGTCTTAGTCATACCTCAATAAAGTGATTTTAAAATAATGATCAAACAGTAAATGGAAAATGTTCCATATAACTAGAAATCAAAGAAATGCAAATTAAAACAAGATAATATCTTTCATCTGTTAAATTGGTCTTTTTTATATTTAGACAATCCACAACATTGAGTAAAATTATAGTTATAAAATTATGTCTGAAAAATGCAGAAAGGCTTGCAGAAAGTTACTCATTGCTGCACTATTTGTAGTACTAAAAAATTTAAAGAATTAAGTAGTAAAAGACTAGAAACCCTCAGACTATCCCTACATAAAGGGTTGATTGAATAAACTATACATATCTACAAATGGTAACTATTAGCCATTGAAATGATTGTCTAAAAATACTGCATTTTGTATAGTGGAATGAATTCTGGTTATACTGGTGTCTAAAAAAAGAAATATGAAGAATAGTGTGCACAATAGGAAAATATTTATCTTATAATGAGAAATGTGTATTTAAGTAGTTTTTCTGTTTTAAAAAGAATGAATAAATAGCTAAAAAGAACATTAACATAGAAGATAAAAGGATGTGGGTGGTACAGAAATGAAGCTAGATATTTCTGCACATAGCTTGTTTCATCTGATTTTGACATCTTGAAGTTATTTTATAAAGTTTAAAAAACAAAACAAGATGTCCCCCAAAGTCAAAAACAAATGAAAACACGTCAGTTGTGTTTCAAGCCGGCAGCATATGCATACAGGGCAATTTTATGTGAACTGGAACACAGTAACTTGTTTACAAATCTATAGTAGCAAACACTCTAAAACCAGAAAGTATGAGCGACGTAACTGCTTTTATTAAGTGTACTGTTAATGACAGTATTTGCGGAGGAAATACACCCCTGAAGGGGCAGAACGCAAAGTCAGTTGCTTGAATATAAGCCAAACTTAGTGACTTCCTCTAGAAAGAAGCGTGGAGACAATGCGTGACTTCATCAGACCTGCAGTGCCCTGCTCTTCTCCTAATGGCTTGCTCTGTGGCCGGCCTTCATACCACGAGGACATTACATCAGCTCCCTGGAGAGGTCCCTCTGGAAGAGAAACGCTTCCCCCACCCCACATCCAACACCCATGTGTCAGCTAGGTACTCTAAGTGAGACTCCATGGAAGCAGATCCCTCGATATTGGTCAAGCCTTCAGGTAACTGCAGCTCTGGCCAAATTCCTTAGTCCAACGTCACAAAGACGCTCCACCCAAATCACCTGACTGATCCGCTTCCAAATTTCTAACCTACCGAGATTGTGACAGAATAAACGCTTAGTGTTGGCAGGCATGGTGGCACACGCCTGTAATCCCAACATTTGGGAGGCCGAGGCAGGAGGATTGCTGTGAGTTCAAAGACAGCCTGGGCCACATAGTGAGTTCACGGCCAGCCTGAATTACCCAGCAAGATACTGTCTCAAAAAAAATTTAGTGTTGATTCAAGCCATTAAGTTTTAGGGCTTGTCAAGAGGTGGAATTTGTCAAGAGGCAGAATCTATATAAGATGAAAAGAGGCCTTTAAGTTTCTGTAGGCCAATAGCAAGATGAGAATCTGGTCAGGGGAAAACATGGGCTGCTTTTCATGGACAAGAACAGTTGACCTGGAGGGTAGAACCAAGAGCTCAGATCCAGAACTGGGAGCAATAGAGATCCATTCTCAGGCCTTGAGTCCTGGATCAAACACTCCTGGTTGTCTTCTATTTTCTCACTTTAAACGGCAGGGCTGGGGTTTACAATGGTCATCCTACACTTGTCTTGCCATCGTATCCTAAGCACGGGGAGGAGGTAAAAAATAACTTTTCTCTTTAGATCATCAGTCTTCAAATACTGAGGACTTGTACTTAGGGAGCAGAATCCAAGGACCCACACTGGGAAGTCTCCTCCACACCTGGACCTGATCAAGGTGACCCTGGATTTACGCTGATGCTAGGAAGGAATGAGACTTTGTAGGAGCATTTCAAAGGGGTGAGTATATTTCCACATGTGGGAGGAATGTAAATTGCAGCCACAGAGTAAAAGGAAATATGTCTGACATTCCACTTTTAACAAGTGGAGACTAATTCTTTCCCATCACATTTACGATGACTCACTTAGAAGAACAGAGTGTGGTCAAAACAATGCCATGGGATTTCTGAGGCTAGCCCAGTGAAGGCACCACCTGCTTTAAGGGAGCCCAGGACTCCTGCTGTAAGGACCCTCCAGGAGCGTGCAAGAGGCCCCAGTGATGAACACGGAGTTCTTCAGTCAGCAGCCAGCTAGCCAGCCATGTGAGCAGGCCTTGCTGGTGACAGATCCCTGTCTCTAGCTGAGCCTTCGATGACTCCATCCCTGGCCAACTTTTGTCCACAATCTCATGGGAGACTCTGGCCCAGACTTAAGTGAAACTGCTTAAGATTAGCTGGTCTATAGAAACTGTGATATATGGAATCAGTCTTTGTGGGTGCTATGAGCCACTAAATTTTGGGGTAATTTTACGCGCGTGTGTGTTATTGATGAAGCAAAGGCATAATTATGTGGGCACCTTTGGTGTACGAGAAAGGAGCTACAGATGTGAGAGGGATGAGATTAAATCGGAATTGAAATGATTCAGGGGTGTGGTTTAGTCAGAGAGGAAGTGAAGGTAGAGAAGGAGTAGGTGGAGAAGAGGATGAGGAATGAGATCAAGAAGGAGTGGGGAGAGGAGGGGCGGAAAAGGAAAAGGAGGAGGGGGAGGGGAAGGGATGTTACTTAGTTCTGCTCACTGAAAAGACCTTACAAAGTGAATGCCATGGCACCCAGACTGTGGTTTCCACACAGAATTTCCTACTTAAAACAACAAACCCACAACCTAGAGCCCTTGGGTGAAATAATTAGTTCTAGATCTGGACCAGAGAACATACGAGTCCGGACTATCTCTTCACCCCAGAAAGTAAGGAAGCAATAAACAAAGGCCAGAAGAAATGCTGGGTCTTGTTAAATACTCAGAAGCCAACAGGCAGAGGATTCTCCCTGCTGAACATGGGACATTTAGAGCATTATTAAGATCCTAATTGCAACGGATTAAAACACATCAAATATGTTTCAATCCGTGCATCCATAATAACACTAAAAACTGATGGATTCCCTTTGGGTTATAACTGGCACTTAATTCATTATATTGATAACTAGTAAGTAAAGGAAATAAATAAGCATTTATCCTGCCTTTCCAGTATGAACTATACCTCCCCGGAATCTAATAGTGCATGAGAAGTTTCTTTGTCTAGAAGTATTCCAATTAATAAATGAAGAGATAACAGTAACAGGAGAATGTTTAAAAATTTGTAATGAAATAATGGGTGTGGGCAGTGATCATCGGTGGCTGCTGCCTGCACAGATCCAGTGACAACCAGGGACCCTGCGCCCCAGCTGCAGATGACCCTGCTCATGAAGTAGCAAATGTGAATCTGAGCAGACCTCTCGATTCAGCCGCCTATGTGTAGGAAATAGAGGGGATGGAGGAGCATGGTCAGTGACACAATGTGAGTCCAACTAGCAAAATCCAACATGGAGGAAACTCTAGGAAAAATGACTAGGTTCTTTACAAACACATTGCAAAGACAGAAAGAGCAATCAGGCAGGGAGAAGAGGGAGAAATTACATTTTAAACAATACTTTAAGCAAGGTGCAAAAATTAGCAGCATACATTAAACTAAAAAAAAGCATGAATTACAACTGGATTTAGAAACAAATCCATCTTAGTTTAAAAGAAATATGTAGTACAAAATTTAGAGAACAAAAATAGTCATTGTATTGTTTCTGAATAGGAGAATTGTCGGTAATCTAAAAAGATTTCTTTTTGTATTTTAAGAAGCAAATATTCATAATTGCTGTATCATATATCTTTTGGAATAGGAGAAATAGTTTTAATAATCAGTAAAAGAATCAGTAAAAAATAATTCAGTTTTAAGGATCAGTAAAAAAATCAGAAAAATCACACATTAAAAAGTCTTCTTTCTTTCTTTCTTTTTTCTTTCTTTCTTCTTTTTTAACATGGTGGCCTTGTGCTTCCATCCACTGAGAGTCTCTTTTCTATAAGAAAATGAACTGATCCCCCTGGACCATAATGTAGTCATGGGTCCTGTCTCCCTAGTAACAGGCATGTATTTTACAAAGGTCTTGTGGGAAAGACCCAGAAAGGAATGAATCTGGGTTTGCCTTCAGGCTTTGGGATGGGAAAGAGTTCTGTTAGCCCTCATAGGATTGTTTTAGCAGATCAACATCTGAACTACGAAGTCTGCCTTTTGGTAGATGGCAAACAGGAAAAGGAAACAAACAGCTTCCATATAGGTTGGGTACAGATGGTCCAAAAGCAACAAGTTTATTCTGTAACGTTGCCAAGGCAACAGCAGCTGCTTCTGGCATCACAGAGGGTGGGGGAGGGGAAAACAGTGGGAAAAAAAGAGGCAGGACGATTCTGTAAATCTTTCCTAGGGAAACAGAAAAGAAGATTGTAAAATAGCAAACATTATCTGAGTGAGCCTACTTCTGTACTACAAAGTGTCAGCAATGAAAAGCGAATGATGTTTTTCACATTATAATCTGCCTGGAACCACATGGGAGCCCAGTACCTCGTGTCATAGTGTCATTTGCCCTTCCGTCTCCAAACAGCAGTGAACAGGCTTTCTTACAGCTTTATCCCCTTGAGTGTTAAAACACATCGATGTTTATCTGTGACAGTTGTTACGGCATCTATTCATGTGGCAGAAAGCTGCTCATTATGTTTTTACTGTGTCTGGACGTGAGAGGAAAGTGTAGCATTGGTCCTCCTCCTCTTCTTCGCCTTCCTTTCACTCCCACCTCCAAACTGTTTCATCTGCAGAAGAAGAGACTACGGGGTGGAGAATGTGGCAGTGAGGAGGGGATGAGCATAGCAGCCTCGGGGAATGTGCTGGAGATACTCTATTTCCCCCAAGGGAGAGAGCAGCCACAGGCTTCTCCGACATGGGGCATCCCTGAGCGGGCACGGGGCACCAAGCGGAAACTGAGTCAGGGCTCTCCAAGCAGGGCACTTCCCACCCGACATGCGACAGTCCTGAGAGAGGGGTCAGAGCTAAAGATGAAGAGAGGGAAATGGAAACTATGGGCATAGAGAGGTTGAGCACCTAATTCTAAATCATCTCAAGCTGGAGAAACTGAGAGGTGTGACGTACGCGCCAAGGGAAGCAGTTCCCCGTCGGAACCCCACCTAGAGTGTTTACAACTGTCACCCATCCTTATGTAGTTTTCACCTGCCCAGAAGTAGAGAGAACTTACAGTCCTGCTTGTGTCCAATTGAGACCGAAACAAAACAAAACAAAACAAAACAAAAAGGTAAGCCACTTGGATATCTAGACAGGGTGGCCTAAAGGTGGGAGTTATGCAGGTCGGGGAGCCTGGATGGATCTGCAGTCCTGTCGTGCCACGTCCTAGGAGGGAGGCACAATCACAAGGCGGGGTCGGGGGCCCAGCCTCCCTGGCCTCTTCGCCCTCTCGAATATAAATAGGGGCGCTGAGGGCAACTTGGTGGTGTTCGGTTACTGACTGGGCACAGGACTCAGAATATTACTGATTGTCATTCTTGTTCGAGCAGGGGTTCAAAACCTAAGAAGAAATGGAGCTCACTTTGGCTTGCTTCTTGGATTTAAGAGTGAGACCAGATAAGGGAGGAACCCTGACCACGTAGCTCTTTACTCACTGGAAGGGGTCTGTGTGAGTCTTTACCAGAAGAAAAGAGCCAAGAAGACATGGGAGAAGGACAGAGATTTTGGTTTTAAGAAACTGGTGAAAGTGATTTTGGAGGCTGGCGAGGCCAAGCAGGCAGCTGAGAGACCGAGGGAGGAGTTGATGTGGTGGGTAGAGGTCAAAGGCAGTCTGCGGGCAGAATTCCTTCTTCAGGAAGAGCAGTCCTTTCTTTTCAAGGCCTTCAACTGCTTAGATGAAGCCCACCCACATTATGGAAGGCAATCTTTTTTACATGTTAATTCTCATCAAAAATTATTTTCACAGAAACATCTAGACTAGCATTTGACGAAATATCCAGATACCGTGGCTCACCCAAGTTGACACATAAAATCGACCCTCACAGCACCCCTCCAAGGGCTGTCCCAGGCCTGGTCATTCTTACCTAGTGAACCTTTGGACAGGTCGGAAGCCAAGACCCCGACGAGTCACTCGAACAACGAATTCAGTCTATCCGATGCAGTTAGTGTCATGGCTTCCACAGAGTAGCTGAGATCAGATACTCATTTTCTTTTATTTCTGCTTCTTTAGAAGGAAATAAAACAAAGGACATCAAAAAGCAACTAAGAAACATATCAAAAGGTGATTCCTACCTCAGAATCTGGGGCTAATTTATGCTTATTCCAATCTCTTATGTATTAAGCAAAAGAGGAAAATATTTAAAAGGAGCCCTGGATTTGGGGCCAGAGGCTCCGCCGTCGGGTCTGCCCCTTTGGAGCCCCAGTGAAGCAGATCATCTTGCCTGTGCTGACAGCAGAGTGGGGAAGCTTCGCTACAGTTATCCACATCAGTTAGTTACCTGAGGTCCTGGAAAAGTGTTCAAGAATGAAACCTTGCTGCGGTAACCTAACTTTCAGAGAAGAATGATGCTCTATAAACACACGGTACAGCTGCTTGTAAAACAGAAAGGAAGGAAGGAAACCGACCAAGCTGCCTGTCTCTGAGGGTGACACCACCCTCTTTTTTCTCTTTCTTTCAGCAGAATCTCACTAGGTCCTGACAGCCCATCTCAGTGCTTGCTGCCCTCTGTGGCTCCCTGCCTGGTTTCCTTTGTGTCAGGCACATGAGTGAGCGAGCAAGCGGTGCAGAGCTGTTTCTGTAATCTGTCAGAAAAAGAGCGTGTCCTGGCCCACAGGCCAAAGGGAAAGGTGATGCCCAGAGTCTCAGAAGGTGCCTACGGGGGTCTAAGCAAAGAGGCGCCCTTAGACTCTGCTGCTGAAAGTGGACAGCAGAGCAGTTTTCCTGGAGTAGTTTCCAAATGTATAGCAAAGGCATCAAAGATATGTGTTTGTGTGTGTGTGTGTGTGTGTGTGTGTGTATGTGTGCATATGCCTAGCAATTCTATTCTAAGAAACTTATCCAAGAAAATACAGACAAGTACGCAACATATATGCACAAGGATACTCACTAGTGTATTTTTCTAATAGTGAAAAACTACAAGCAGCCTAAATGCCCAACCATATAAAGAATCAAATAAATGAATTACAGCCCATCTTCAGAATGATGATGTTCATGCATGTGTGTATATATACAATGAATATATATATATGCGTGTCTACATATGCAAAGATACTCATCACACATTAATGGGGAAGTAGGTCACAAAATATTACATATAAAATTTATCGATACAAAAAAATAATTTACCGATACAAATAAAATATTTTGAATAATGTACATCAAAATAGTGATTTCTCTCTGGGTAATAGAATTTTGTTTGGTTGTTTTATCTCATTTTACTTATCTATTTTTCTACACTGAGTATATATTACTGGTGTTTTTCAAATACGGGGAGGAGTACATTTCTCAGAGATTAAGACTGGCTGCCCACTGATCTGCCTGACCCTCTTTAGGGTGTTTGAGGCCCCAGAGGGCATCTGGGGAGGAAAATTGTTCTCAACATTATCTGTGTTATCTTTCACCCTCCACTGGCATTTGAACATCAGACTTGATGGTAACCGCTCCGATTGATTTTTCTCTCTCTGCGTCTCTCTCAGAATAAAATCCTCACAGACACCAACACAGAGAGCTCTTTGTGAATATCTGGACCATGTACTGCACAAAAGCAAAGCAGCCGTCCCATTCCATCAGAGTCCCGGGCACCCTTATTGTCATAAAGACAGACAATATTTCCTTGGGGTTTGTTAACCTAAATTAATGAAGTTCTGGGGCATATGCCAAACGAGAAGGCAGGAACATAAATAAATGTATGTACATGTGTTACTGGGGAGTACTGAATGTGTGTTAGTGGGAAGTGCCGTGTATGTGTATGTGTGTGTTAGTGAGGAGTGCCGTGTACGTGTGTGCATGTGTTGGTGCGGAGTGCCGTGTGTGCATGTGTTGGTGAGGAGCGCTGGTTTCTTTTCTTCCTCCCTGAAATCTGCTATTTGCAGCGTCCGGAGTGCTGCTGTTTCTTGGCAGCGCTGGGACAGTCTACCCCGAGTGCCTGTGGGATAGATAACCCAGAAGACAGCCAGCACTCTCCAGATGGGATGATTCAAAAAGGTCAGAGTGTAATCACGTTACTGTGATCTCCACCTGAACTGCTGACTAGGAATCAGAGATTGAGTCCCCTCGCTGCACAAATGTTAAGAGCCCTTGAAGTGGTCTTGGAATTTTAGACCTTGAAATGCAAAGCAGAAAGCCAAAAAGCCACCGTTTCCCAGAGAGCAGCAAACATGGAGTCCCCATGGTGGGAGGCCCACACTGTGCCACCCCTGCAGGGCTCCATGGCTCAGGGTGGGCATCCTGATAGGCCCCCTCCCTCCCCTCACTCTCACGTAAAACTGGAGGGACACCTTCTTCTCTTGCCACAGCGCTACCTCCTCGGAGTACCTGCTGGCCTCTCCTTGTACCTGTCACCAGGTGTTTGCCTTATCGTGCCTTTTGGGGGTCGTAATATCTGAGTACCTCTTAGACTCTCAGAGCTCACAAACTCTTTCAGTTTGTGAGTTCTGAAAGGGTCCCAATAGTTTCTAAATTGGCCTGGCATTGATATCGTACAGTATCTAGCGAATAGCCAAGAAAAAGATTCACTGAGTGAATAAATGATCAGTAGGCACCCACTTCCACTGACAGAGAAGACATGAAGTTGGAGCTCTTTCAAGAAAAACGAAAGCTAAGTTTTCAAGCTCCTAGTGGTTTAGTGGTTGTATGTGATTCTCTCTTGTCAAGAACAGCATTGGCTCTGACATCACAGCTTTGGTTCTTCCTTAATCTACCCCAGCAGCAGAAAAAGTGGATTAGCCCCAGAATAAAAAATGTCCATTGCTCTAGGACCTGCCTCCACCTGGCATTCTGTCTGGTCCATCTCTCTTTGCACTCCACTGTTTACAGCCTCTCAGATGGGGAAGCAGGCTTAGTTTTCCTACTTCCAGTCTGTTAAGTGGATTCATAAAATCAGTCCATAGGCATTTATTATCGAGCTACTATGATCTCAATACTAAGTAAAATACTATGTATCGAAGTTTTGGCCTGGAAGAGAAAGTTTGTCAAAGATAACAGGAATAGTGCAATTCACTTAATGTATGCCTTTCTGTAGAAAAGATTACATCAAACCCAAAGATTCCAGAGCAGCATCATCAACATCCTCCTCCTCCTCCTCCTCCTCCTCCTCCTCCTGCTACACTCCCGCTCGCTCCTGCTCGCCCCTCCCCGCCCTCTGTCTCGCCCCTCCTTTCCTTTCCTCCTATCATCCGTCACAATTGTTACCAAAGGCCTGTGCACACGGCACTATGCTGTGTGTCCAGTGAGCACAGAGAACTGTTAGATTCATCTGTGTGTAGCCTCGGACCTGGTTTACACTGTGGACTGAAGTAGAGACTCCACCTTCCATTTCACCTGCCACCCCAGCATCCCGCAGACTCTCTGCAGCACGCACTGATCGCATTAACAGTTTCCCGGCACCACACCCCTCCCTCGCCCAGGGCCTGAGCAGCACGGCCCCAGGCACACTGTGCGTGGTTCTGCTGGCAGCAGCCAAGGCAGCCCTGACAGCGGGTCGGGGCAGGGAGCTGCCCATCTAATTGGGTACTGACACCTGCTTGCCGGTACCACCAAGAGGCATGCACTGTGTGTGTCAGTACATGCACCCACCATTCCTTCCCCACTCACAGTCACCCCTGTAGTTCCCTCTTCAGTGAAGGAGTCCCACCCTCCCCTGCCTCTTATTTAAATGGAGCCTCACACAGTGCCCAAATCATTGGGCCAGACCCGCCAGGAAGCATAAAGGGGAAAAATGCTTCCAGGAGTGAGTTATATATGGCAATGAATTCATAGATTTCGTGTAGCTCCTCATTCCCTTCCATTATGTTAATTCTCCCAACTTGATAAGCTAATTCCCTTCCCCCCACCGTGCACATTTTTCTTTTTCCTGGTGAAGAAGCTGATTGATGCTGAAGTCAGAATCCATCCAATTTTGTGATGGTCTGAATACTCACAGCAATTGGCCTGCAGCTGCCAGTGGCTGTTGTGAGCTCAAGCTAACACCCCCTCAACACACACACACACACACACACACACACAGATACAGAGTCAACAGACCCATCCAGGGCTGCAAAGAGTATGGCCATATGTGCTAGGTATGTGCTTGGGAGTTTGTTTGCATGTGGTCGCTTGTCCTGGACAAACACCAAGGTCAAGAAATCTGTAGAGGGTTATCCTAATATTTCCTCTTTGATCTGTCTCAACCTGCTTTGCGCTGCCCTGGGGACGCACTGCTCCGGCTTGTTGGCGTTACTCTCTCACACTGGCTGCCCCGGCGCAATGCTTATTTATTATTCAATTATTAGAGTTATTGCATGTGTTCATGGCCTATTACCCTCTGGGTGCATTTACAAATAGGACAGGAAAAAGCCAGGGCAGTTTAATCTCTGTTTTGACCAAGAAGTGTGCATCTACTGTGAACACATTTTCTTTGTTTAATAAAGCATTCGTGATATTACTTAGCTTCTCAAACCTTAATTTTCCTTTCAAGAGCTACCTAAAATGTGTACATGAGCCTTCCCTATAAAGCAGGTTAGAGCAGGCATTGCTGATAAGGAGACGGCTGCCTGTAGGGAGCCCAGCAAACGGAGCGGGGCCTGTAGGTGGAAACCCCTGCCCGACCCCTGTAGGTGGCACCTGGCTCCTGACTCTGTCAGTTTTGTTTAACAGCCGAGGTCCCTTTCCCCTGGTCTTTCTCTCTGAAGCTCATTCTCTTGGTGATTTATGGGTAAGAGTGTGCACACATGCTCATACTCACCCGCATGCACACACTCAGCGGAAATGTCACAGCCTCCTCCCCATGGCACAACCGAAGAAGCAATGAGTTTTCTGACAGGAGCGTATATCATGTCATTTGACTGGATCCTCCCTCACGGACACTCTTAGAGGACACGAAGTCCCCGATCCCCTTTCTTATGCTGTCATACAAAATGAAGGTGCGACGTGTATGTAGACTGACTGTACTTCTGGATGGTCTTGTCTCCATGTAAGGGGACCAAGCATTCGTAATGTTGAAGAATGTTTCTCCTCCCCACCTACACAAAGAAATGCTGTAACAAGAAAACTCGGGAGACTGGGCTGGGGTTGTCTCCGTGGCACAGCGCTGGCCTCGCATGTGTGAGATGCTGGGTTCTGTTGCCAATATTGGAAAAGAAAAACACCCAAATGGAAAACCCCAAATGGGGGAAACTAGGTCTTATTATTCTGACTAGAAATTTCCAATAGTTGTGAAGGAAACAGAGGAAATGTTTTGTCATTTCTTCTCATTTCTCCCCTTTCCTCTCCCTCCCCAGATTAGGATGAGCCCTAACCCCTTATTACTGTAGAGACCTGGAGCCCAGATGATTTCCTCACCTTCCATTACCTCCAACCGAAGATTCTGACCTCGTCTACCAGCCAGGTGTTTAGCAGAAGGACATTTTGTGCTCTACCTCTTGTGGCTCACAGAGACAACAGTTAACTCTGATCTCTCCTACAGGGTAACACCTGGATGTTCTGCTCCATCCACTGACCTTCTCTAAGCTCAAATTGTTAGGTATGTCCCAAAGTACATGGAAACAGCAAGGGCTACCCTTTTCCGGCGCCGGCGCCTGTGTGGGGGTCACTGTTTGTTAGACTTGGGCAGGCCAAGCAAGGCCTGGTCTCCTCCCAACAGAAGCTGGTTCCTCCGGCTTTGAGTCCTGGGAGTTGGTTCATTCAGCCCAGGTTTTGCTCTGCCTTAAAAGCAGTGCTAGCCAGGTGTAGTGGCACGCAACTGTAATTGAAGCATGGGGCAGGGCGAGGGGAACTGAGTCAGAAGGATGGAAAGTTCAAGCCCAGTCTGGGCAACTTCGTGAGAATCTGTCTCAAAATGTAAACTACTACTACTACTATTACTACTACTACTACTACTACTACTACTACTAATAATAATAATAATAATAATGCCTGGGGACGTAGCTCAGTGTGAAGGCCCTGGACTGAATTCCCCTTACACACACACACACACACACACACACACACACACACGACAGCATTGTGCTAATACTGAAGCACTGACGAAGAATGTTGTGAGCAATTTCGGCACTAAAGGAGTGTTCACCAATTGTCTATCGATTGTTTCTACCACCGCTTTGTTATCCAGCCAGCAAGCAGCTCTTTCATCTGCTAGCTGCTTGCTCCACATAATTTGCCCAGCATGACAGGACAGCCCTGAACAAAGTGGTCTCTCTGCGATGCGCTGTTACAGCCTGCTGTCATCTCCATGCTGCTGGTCCTTCAGGTGCGGCTGCCATCCTCACCCCCTGCTGCGTCTGTACAGAGTGACTGCTTGTTTCCCGAGGCTGCATTTCGGTTTGCCTCTTGGGAATCACAGCACCCGAGCCACTGCATCTGGCCTTTTATAGTTATTGTTATTATTCTCCACCGTGAGGGATCCGAGTCTGCAGTACAGTACCCCGCAGTCACGTTTGGATGGGCTCCCCAGAGGCCAAGCTCAGCTGTCGAGGTGCAAATGGCTGATCTGGAGGTAAGTCCCTTCTGAGAACAGGGCGCCTTCCACCCTGGGCCCTACCAATACTTCCCATAGCCCTTCTGATCCAGGCAAGGGGAGAATGTTGTGATTTCTCATTAGTCGAAGCTGCATTTTTAAACTATAGAGCATACATCATCAGGTGGGCTTCGAGATCACTTTAGTAGTTTACAACTGGCATAAAAAGAATTGAACCATATAGAGTAGAATAAACATGTAAGAGTGCACTGCATGCAGTAAAGGTCAATTTTTTGTGGCATTTTTGTTCCAGTATATACACAAACATGCAGCTATATGAACGTGGGTATGGAGATGAGACAGAAAATATATTTCTGTTTATTTCTTAACCTTTAGTCTTAATGTGAAATAAATGAAATTCCTAGCAGCATATGTGCTAGTTACATATTTTTGTGACTAATAAAGCAGAAGCCTGAATTCCCTTCACAGCTGAGTGCCAGAAGTGGGTACCTCAGAAGGCATTACTAGACCTTCCTCAACTCTTTCCTTCCCGACTCCCAGAGGCAACACTGTCCTGACTTTTGCGATGATAATTCCCCACTTTTCTTTATGATTTTACCACTCATGTACACATCAGGACAGACAGAGTTTAGTGTGTCCTGTCTTTGACCTCTGAAACTGCTTTTGGGATTGGTCTCTTTCCCGCACGGTTCTGTTCGTGAGATCTGTCCTTCGTTACATGTGCGCTGTGCTTATTCATTCTCACCACGGCGTGGGCCCTTCCTGACCCTGCACCGTGATTTGTGGACCACTCCATGGCCCTCAGACGTGGGATTATTCAGACTGGATGTTCACCAACAGTGCTGCTATGAAGCCTCTCATGCTTTCCCTTGCCAAGGCTCTGAGGGGTTTCTTTGGGTACACAGGAAAGAGGTGCTGGGCTTGTGGTTCATATATGTTTAGCGTCATAAGGTGGAGCCCTGTGTTTGCGCCCGTTTCCCCCACCAGCCTTCATGTGGTTTAGTTAAAATCTATTTCTGACTGTAGGTTTTGGTTAAAAAATAAAGTTGGAAAACACCAGCCTGGAGACTCCTAATATACGAATGGTTCTTCTCTACAATACAATCTTTTCATTGCCTCTCTCTGTGTGTGTGTGTGTGTGTGTGTGTGTGTGTGTGTGTGTGTGTTAGAAGGGAGTTGGAGCAACCGAAAGATAAAAGTCACTCACATTTATAGAATTCTTGTTACCTGCCATGTACTGTATTATTCACTTTTCCGTTGCTAAGACGAAGTGACTGACATACATAAGTTAGAGGAGAAAAGGATCATTTTGGCTCATGGTTTCAGAGGTTTTGATCTGTGTGGCTGGCTCCAAACATCATGGCAGAGGGCTATGGCACAGAAAAGGTGCTCACCTCATGGCAGCCACAAGAAGAGGGGTGGGGGAGACTCCCCCAAAGCGCACCCCTTGTGACCAATCTCTTCCAACAAGGCCCCTCCTAACAGCACATTCAGTTACCTACTCATCGATAGATGGAGCCACTGCTGAGTATAGCACTCCCATGGTCTAATTTTCTTACAGCTAAAACTGGAGGGACTCGTGACAAAGAAATATGGTACCTATAGATAACCTCCATCAGTAGAGAGGTCTAGGAGCCAGCTGGTTACAATCCCTATTCCAATCCCTTAAGAGTACAGTAGTGTCTGAGCGTGGCTCTTTTCCCCAATCTGTCTTTCTATTTTAGTGCTCATGCTTTGATTGTATGTGGTTTAATTTCTTGGAAAAATTCGTTTATTCTTGCCTAGAGGCTGCCAAACTCTAAGTGATCATGCAGATGGAACAAATGACAAATGTGGCAGACTCCTTTTTTACCAGGACCCACTAGATCAGCCTTGTAAAGAGAGTTCATAACTGCTAAACTACAACATGACTGCTACACAAGGCCTCTTAGATTAGCTCTCTGGAGAAGGCCCCTGACTGGTCTCAGCTTCAAGCAGCTAGATTGAAACTTTGCCCGTTTTCCCCTGACCACAACTAGGGATATCTCTTCAGAAGGGTGAATATTATAGGCAGCTCAGTTAGAAATTAATGAACACTCGGAGAGGAACTGGGCTCTCAAGGAAGTTAGCAGAAAAAAAAAAGTAAAGACATTAGAACTGTGGCTGGAGGTGCATCTGAAGAAGACCTTGAGGTAAAGATGCAACACCCAGGCCTACATGCCTCAGTAAAGACTATAAGCAGTAACTTGGTGTTGTCCTATAACTGGTCCACCCCAGCATCCCCTGGTCCAGGAAGTCCAGATTAGCATCAGTCATCCAGGTGGGTGACCAGAGCATCCAGAACCATCCCTTCCCAAAAATGCTTTTGTTTTTTCCATGTGCCCTTGCCACATATCCTGCTTCCCTATTAGACCGATATTGGCTGAGTGGCTGTACTTGTAATACTATAGTTTGATTCTAGTTTGACCCATGCTGTATCCACATTTGTGACTTTGCCGTATGTGCTGTGCTACAGCCACTCCTCAAAGTGGCTGAATGGAGCACATGGTGGGATGGAAGCAAGAAGGCCCTGGAGACGCCTGGACTCTCAACGACCATCTGGATGTTCACTGGTGCAGAGTCATCCCCCCTTGCAGGAGATTGGCAGAGTTGTGCCCACAGCACAGGTTTGAGGCAAAGATACAGGAAGATAAAGTACATAAGCGCTTACTGAGCATGAGAATCTCCAAAATCACCCTCCTTCCTCTTTGAGGGGAGCCCAGGAGCCAAGGAGTAGGACAAAGACATTTGTGCCTAACAGGCTCAGTCTCCAGGGCCCCTTTCCTTGGCAGATGAGTGGCTTCACACCTCTGGCACATGGTGCCCCAGGCTCATTCATTCCTAGCACCACGGAAGCCACTTGGTGACGGCTGGCACCTGTCCTTGATCCTTGAGTCAAATCTCCTGAGAGGGTCTTCTCCCCTTCTGCTCCTTCCAGGTCCATGACTGACGTGCTTTCCTCTGCGTAGAGCTGGACCGAAATTCCACAGACTTGAAAAACATTAAAAGGTGTTTTGCTTAAATTGCTTTTCTTTTTTTCTCTCATTTTTAATTTAAAGAAAACAAAAACCCGAACTCTGCAGTGGAAAATTCATTAAATAATTGACTTCACTTGCCATTTCAAGTGGTAATTTAATACACCCACTGTGCAAGCTACCCTTACAACGAAACTTTTCCTGGAACCTTGCTAGAACCCAAGCCATGTGTGAAGCGCACCCTTCTGGGGGAGACTGTCCCAGAAGAGGCTGTCTGGGTGGCACCAGAAGCCATAAGCTCAAAAATATGTTCTATCCCAGACAAAAACCAACATCAGAGACGCATTTTTCTGATCACTGTAACTTTATGGAATGTAAATTACCTTCAAGGGTAGATTACAGGGCTGTTTAGAGAGAAGATCAAATGCCTACGTTCTAAAGGAAGTCTGAATCCTTACCAGTGTTGTGTGTAACAGCCTAGTTCAAGGGGATTTGAGAGGAGGCTTGTGGTCTGTGAGATCTGATGACTTTTCATTCCCTCACTGGCTTTTCAAAATTTACAGCACCTTTTTTTCTTCACAGTTTGGGTTAAGCGTGTCACTGCTGTTATTAACAAAGAATCTAAACAGATTTTGTTCTCATTTAAATGCATTACTTGCATTCTGTATTATTATTATTATTTCATCTGAAATGAAGTCCTCAGGAAACTACCTGACACTTTTTTGAAAGCTGTGCTAAAAGATGCGTAACAGGAAATTTACTGTCTTAACTATTTGAAGCATATAGTTCAGTGGCATTCAGTACATTCATTTGTTGTGCCATCTGGGAAACTCGTTCACTCCTCCCATCTCCACTTGTAGCAGTTCTGGACTCCCACAAGAGGTTGTGACAAGATCTGGTTGAGTAGTTGGTGTATTTGCTCCTCCCGTTCCAACCCTATCAGGGTCGTGTGCCGTTA
>PVJO010020940.1:0-30983 GCA_004026905.1 Hystrix cristata | reverse complement strand
AAGGGGCTACATGCCCAGAGCCTAAGCACAGGGGTGGCCTTTCCTGCCTCTGTCCCTGCTCCTTGAAGAGCTGGAGTAACACACCTGTACCGTGCTGGTCTGTAAGCTCAAGTGCCCGGGTCCTCGTCCTTGGCAAGGCTGGCGTGGCCAGTATCCTGGCTCTGCCCATCCAATGCGACCTCCCTAAAGGAGAACCATCCTGCTGGGGTCCCTCCTCATGTCCCCAGGAAAGTGGGCATGTAAGCCAGACTTTGCAGGGGTCTAAGGGTAAAATGGGCCTGCACAGTGCCAGGAACACAGCAAGTGTCATGAAGTATGAGCCGCAATTGCTCATGGTGATTAGTAAGGACGTGGCAGTGCCTTACACTGTGGTGAGGGTTTTACTGGGTTGTCTGAGTTAATCCTCACAAACATCCTGAGCTACACATGCTACTGGATTGCTCCATTTTAACAAACGCGCAAGCAAGCAAGAGAGGTCAGTAATCCCACAGGTCACATGGCTGTAAGATGATGTTTGTAGGCCAGAGTGTGGCTTTTTCTGCTTCAATGAGGGGAAGGGGAGATGGGCGAGAGCTTTCCCCAGCTCTGCAGATAGAGAGCAGGCCTCTTGTCTTGCTTTCTGTTGCTCCCTCTTCCTGGGAGCTGGGGAGGAGCTTGCTGCAGGGGTCGCATTTCACAGTGAATGATGGAATTATGCCTCTCTGAAAACACGCTCAGAGTACAGTTGGATGCAGTGAAACGGAGTTTGTACTGGAATCTATTATGGTCTCAACATAAATTAATTATAGCCCTTCTGCTGGAGGGAAACTTCATGTATAATTAACATTCACTGGAGGGGGAAGGAACAAGGAAGAGCAAAGGACCTGCTGTCTGTAGAGGCACCAAGCAAAGGGGACCAGTGATGCTCTCTGGGGGTGTCCAGACAGACTAACTGCAGCCCTGCACTGGCTCTAGTGGTGGTTGCTGAGCTCTTCTGGGCGGGTCACACACACTGCTCAGGGGGACTGTCAAAGCAGCCTGGAGGGATTGTTAGCCCCATTCACCAATGAAGAAACAGAAGCTAGTGGCCCTGCTTGGTGTACCAGCCAGTAAGGTCCGCTGGTCTCTAAATTGGAGCCTGTGGCTTCACCTCCACCTCAGCCTCAGGGCTGCAGGCCAGGAGGACCGTCTGCTGAGGAGGACCAGCTCCCTAGCGCCTGCCCAGGGCTCTGTCAACCAGCAGTAATCACAGGTCTGTCTAGAGGGTGAGGAGGATGCATCTGGGGGGCCATGTGCTTGCGCTCGCTTGGGCCTTCATCATCACAGTACACCGGAAGCCACCAGGAGGGAGTGCCAGCGATGGTGCCGTGCCGGGGTGCGTGGACAGTTCAGGGATGGCTAAGTCAGAGTGCTGCCCACGGCGGCTGGGAGGGCCCTTGGGCTGGTGCCATCTGGGCCTGGAGAGCTGCCCACAGAGCTCCCTCTGGGGCTGGCTCGGTGGGAGCCAAGCGCTACCTGGCCCTTTCCCGTACCGGGGCTGCATTGAGTGCTTCACGAGGGTGGGCTGCTTCCATTTTCATGGGCGCCCTGGGGTGAGTGATAGCACGACCCACGCTGTCGATGAGGAATATGAGCATGGAGATGGTGAGCAGTGTCATGGACTGGACATCTGGTGTCCTAAAAAGTTTGGTCCCCAGTGTGGGGGCTGAGGGTGGACATTTTCGGAGGTGGGGCCCAGTGCGAGGTAATCACATCCAGGGATGGGACCCTTGAAGGGATTAGTGCTGGTCTCACGGGACTGTGTTGGTTCCTGTAGAACGGGGTGTTATGAAGGAGCCTGGCACCTCCCTGAGTCTCACTTCCCCACGTGCCCTGCCATTGTGACAGCTGGCAGGAGGCCCTCACCAGCATGGGGCCGATGTGGTGCCAGGCTCCTGAATGTCGGCACTGTGCACTGAAGCATGCCTCGGTTTGCAGGTTACCCAGCCTCGGGTATCTGGTATAGAAACTGCAAACAGACTGATGCCAGCCACTCACCAGAGCCACACAGCAGATGTGCGAGGTTGCTCTGGCCCAAATCTGGCACCCTGGCCCAAGCGTTTACCAAGTTCGTGTCAGAGGCTGACAGGGATGAGATCACATCATTGGAGACACCCTTTCCCTCTACTTACCTCCTCTTCTCCAAAAGAAACATGCCTGTTCCCTAATTTTGTTCTTCCTGTAGCAAGGACCCATGAGCACAGTGGAAGGACAGGGGTTCACAGCCAGGTAGACGTGGTCACTTGGCCATTCCTCCAGGCTACTGCCCAGAGTGTTATCATCGGGGTGAATATAGTTTCAGCAACTCAGGATCGCCAGGCCTGCCACAGGGGAGTCAGGTAAGCAGTGGCAGCTGCTGGTCAGGGGTCTGCAGAAGTCAGGATCCATGTGACCTGGGAAGGCCTAACCCAGGGGAACGAGGAGGAGCCAGTGTGGGTATGTACATGTATGTGTGTATGTGTGCATATGAGTGCTTGTGCATATTTTACAGTTTGTCCATATATGTGGATGAGTGTGTACACATGTGCACACACATATGCACATCTGTGTGTGTGTGTGTGTGCGTGCGCAAGGGGTAGCATTAAAAGAAACCAAGCTGAGAGAGATCCTAGGGGTCAGAGGGCAAGAGGGAACCAAAAGAACACCATGGAGCTCAGGGTGTGGGGTGGGAGAGGAGCCTGAGGCCTGGCTGCGGAGGAGCTGGGTGCCGAGCCCCTTCCCACCTCCCTCCCTCTGCTAGCCCTTTGCTAGCTGTGCTGTGAATGCCAGCCAGCCGCCCACATGCTTCCTTTGATCTCAGCTGGAGGGAGGGCACTTTGGTTCCACAAGGTTCAGCCTGGGAAAGCCTCCTTTCCCTCCTCTCTCTCATCTCTCTCCCCAGCCTGGGCTGCTCTGAGTCCCACGCGTAGCCATGGTCAGGCCTGCAGGCCCAGCACAGCCAGGGTCTGCACCAGGCACGTGCAGAGAGCTTGTGCCTGAGACCTGAGTGTGGCTGAGTAACATCTGCTTACCCTTCACTCTGGAAAACCACAGCTTTATCAGCCTCTCCAGGGGCTGAACTGCAAGCTCAGAAATCTGAAATCTGACCTACTTCCCTCAGAGTATCTTCTGATCTGTTTCTGCCTCCCCAGCTCCTGAGCCTGTTTCATCTGCTCTCAGGCGGATGGCTGCGTCCTTGCTGACTGCCACCTACCTTTGGTCTCCGGCTTCCAGGTACTCTTCCCCCTCCCTCTCCTAAACACAACCTTTTTAGAGATGCAGAAACTCAGGCCCACGGGATTGTTTGATGGTCCCAGACAAATGGCACACATCTCCATGACTGCCCCAATTCTGTCAGCCAACCTGCAGTAAGTAGAGGTGCAAAAGACAAGATGTGGGGCCTGATCTTGTGTGGGGCCTGACCTTGCACGGGTCTGGTGAGGACGGGTGGGGAGCTGAGAGCAAGGCCCGCTTGGCTTCTCTCCCTCACCCCAGGCCTGCACGCATGCTAGGCCTCTTCTCGAGTCAGGTCGTGGCTTCTCCGTCCCCTCCCACCCTGCCTGCTGATGTCCCTGGCACACACTGGGTCCTGGATGGCACGCCCTCTAAGTGTCTCCTCATTACCGTTGCCTGTGCTCTGCGCTCAGCCCTGCTGCTCTTGTGACAAGTGTGACTGTGCGTGTGTTGTGCTGGTTTGTGAGGTCGTCTATCCGCCCACTGGACCGCAGGCTTCCTGTGGGCAGGGACCACATCGGGGCTCCATGGGTAAGGTGCCTGCTGAACATTGCGTTGCTGAATGAGTGGATTAGAGAGCATAGACGTGCGGCCCAGTAGTCGGCCTTTCTGCCTCTTCTGTGGGGAAATGGGAGGGAAACCCTCTCTGAGAATCCCAAGTTGAAAAGCCAAGTACTGGCCACTTTCAAAAGAGGGTAAGAAAGGCAAAAGTGGCTTCACAGCAGGGAGTCCTGGGCGACTCTACTCAGCCCGGTGACCACGGTCAATGTGAACAGTGACGAGCGGTGCGAATCCTCAGTGCCCTTGATAGGACAGGATGAGGGTAGCATTTCACATACTGGTAGTCTTCCTCGAAAAGATTCATAACCTTAGTCTAATCATAAGAGAAACATCAAGGTCCAGTTTTCTCTACAAAACATCTGAATCATATTTTTCAAAACTGTCAAGGTCATCAAAACAAGGAACGCCTGGGAAAGTGTCATAGCCAAGAGGATCCCAAGGAGACTCAGCCACAAAATCTAATATGGTATTCTGGATGGGATTCTAGATGGATAAAGAACATGAGAAAACAATTAAGAAAAATGAATAAACTATGGACTTTAGCTAATAATAATACATTGATATTGGATCTTTAGTTGTGACAAATAAACTATACTAATGTAATGTCAGGAACAGGAAAAACTGGGCATGATTAAAATAAAAACTTGTACTTTGTGAAGGACACTCATAGGAAAATCAAAGACTGGGAGAAAATCTTTGTAAAACACTTATCAGACTTAGGGAGGGGTGGGTGGAAATAAGGGGGGGAGGGGAAGGAGGGAAAACCAAGATACATTGTGTACAGGTACCAAATAAAAACACAAAAACAAAAACAAAATAAATAAAAACTCTTAAAATGATAAGAAAACAAACAACTGGAACATAAGTTGGGCAAGAGATCAAGACACTTCACTATACACTGATGGTAAATAAGATTATGAGAAGATGCTGAACATCATATATCATTAGAAGATTGTCAATTAAAAGAACAAAGTACTACTCCACGCTTACTAAAATGGAGTACGACTCTGCCAAAAAGGATAAACTTGAGTCATTTGTACGAAAATGGATGCACCTCGAGACCATAATGCTAAGTGAAATAAATCAGACATACAAGCTTAAATATCACTTGATTTCTATTACATGAGTAAGTCAAAATATCAATAAAGAGCAAAATAAAACATAGGTAATAGGAAATAGGCAGACAGGGTGGGAAAGGAATCGAGAGGGGGGAGGGGAAAGAGGAGAGGGAAGAGAATAAAAAAACACCACAGATGTGTTATGTACATGTACCAACTTCTCATGAGGAATGCGATGAGATTATGTACAACAAACAAACACTAATAAAAAATTAAAAATGAACAATAGCAACAACAATAAAAAGAAAGACCACTCAAGAAGAAAAGAAGTAAAATCTAGAACACTGGCAATGCAAATGCTGGTGGGGATGTGGAGCAACAGAAAGTTTCTTTCATTTCTGTTGGGAATACAGCTACGTACTTTGGAAGACAGGTCAGACAGTAACAGAAGTTACTGAGTGTAGATTGCATGCAAAGCTAACCATATTTGATTCAGTAATTATGCTCCTTTGTATTTACACAAAGGAGTTGAACATTTATGTCCACATGAATGTTTAGAGCAGCTTTATTCATAACTACCAAATTTGGAAGCAACCAGATTGTTCTTCAACAGGTAAATGAACAAATGAACTGTGATATATCTAGACAATAAAATGTTATTCAATAATTTTTAAAACATGAGCTACCAAATCATGAAGAGACATGGAGAGACTTCTGTGCATACTGCAGAGAAAAAGAAGCCAATATGGATATAGTGTATGACTGCAACTCTGTGTCATTCTAGAAAAGAGAGAACTGTGGAGAAAGTGCTTCGGCTGCCAGGGAGGGAGGGGGCTGAACAAGTAGAACACAGAGGGCTGTTGGACAGGGAAACTATTGTCTGTGGATTGTGACGGTGGGTACATGTCATGTCCAGTTCATAGAGTGAGCGCCAAATGGTGACATCTAATGTAAATCATGGACTTTTTGTTAATAACGATGTATTGATATTGGATCATCAGTTATAACCAATAGGCCGCACAAAGGCAAGATGTTAGTAACAGAGAAGACTTGTAAGGGAAGGGTTAGAATGTATGAACACTTTGCATTTTCTGCTAAATTTTTCTAGGAGCCTAAAACTGCTAAGATAAAAATATATGAGCTAAAATAAACAAAAATGTTTGTAAAAATTGAAAAGCGAAACCTCCCCACTCACCTCTGCCCTTCTCCTGCTGGCCCAGACCCTGCCCCGCTCCTGGGGTGACCCTGCCCTCAGGTCAGGGGATGACTGACAGGGAGAAGGGTCCAGGGACTCAGCTATTGGCTCCAGCGGTGGAGTATCAGTGTTCAGGCCTCTCTGTAGTGCACTGACGCTTCCTCACCAGTATTTCTGTACCTGAAGAGGGCGTGGGGCTGTGGGGACTGGTTCCATTTCATTGTTTGTTACTGGATTATTCAAGGTTTTTATGTTTTCTTGGTTCAGTTTTGGTAATTGGTGCTTATTTAGGAATCTGTCCGTTTCTTCTGGATTTTCCATTTATTGAGGTACAGATTTTCTAAGTAATTACTAATAAGCTTCTGGATTTTGATGGTGTCCATTATGATTTCGCCTTTTTAATTTCTACTTGCTTTTCTTTCCATTTTTTTAGTAAATGGGCTAAGGGATTGTCCATTTTGTTAGTTCTTTTGAAGAACCAGCTTTTCGATTCACTGATTCTTTGTGTTTTTGTAGTCTCAATTTCACTAATTTCTACTCTGACCTTTACAATTTCCTTCTTTGTATTAGGTTTAGTTTTGTTTTTGTTTGTTTGTTTGTTTCTCTAGGACCCTGAGGTATATCATTAGGTCATTTATTTGGGCTCACTCTATTTTAATGATGTAGGCATTCACAGCTACAGCTTTCCTCCTCAGGACTGCTTTCATTGTGTCCCACAGATTCTGGTATGTTCTACTGGCAATATCATTTGATTCTAGAAATTGTGTAAGTGCTTCCTTAATTTCTTCCTATTGATTATTCAAAAGTGTGCTGTTTAATTTCCACGTGATTATGTAATTTCTGTTGTCTCTTTTGGGATTGATTTCTACTTTCATTTCACACTGATCTGATAATATGCATGGGATAACTTTGATTCTTTTGTATCTATTTAAGCATTCTTTGTCAGCTAGTATGTGGTCTATTCTGGAGAAAATTCCAAGTGCTGCTGAAAGGAATGTGTATTCTGTTGTTAGGGTAGAACACTCTGTAGATAGCTATCAGATCCATTTTTTTGAAGGTGTGGTTTAAATCTAATATTTATCTGCTGATTTTTTGGTCTAGTTGTCTGTCTCTCTCTTTTAGTGGGATATTGGGGTCCCCCACTGTAATTGTGTGGATGTTTATCTGATCTTTTATGTCCAGTAGGGTTTGTTTTATGAAGTTGGTGCACTTTCTGTTTGGTGCATATATATTTATAATTGTTTTCTCTTCCTGTTGAATTATTTCCTTAACTAATATGTAGGCACCTTCCTTGCCACTTCCAATCTATTTTGAATTGAGTCCACTTTGTCTGAAAATAGGAGAGTTATTTCTGCCTGTGAGGCTCTTTTCTGATCATGGCTATTCAGAGATCTACATGCCTCACTTATCTCTATGTTAAGTTCTTTCCCCATGCTTGGAAAATTTTCTGCTATTATTTCTATTAGCAGGATTTTTATGGCCTTTGTACTGTCTTCGGATTTTTCACTAATTCCAGCTTATCTTAGATTAGTCTTCTTTGCTTCATCTTGCAGCAATTGGATTCATTTTCTATACTGTCTTATTGTTTTTAAGGTTTCTTTGACTATACGGCCTCCTACACCAGACTTATCTTCTAGCTCTGGCACACTGTCCTCACACTGGGTACTGCTGTTCATATTTTCCATAGAGTTTTTAATCTCTTGGATTTCTGTTTAGTACTTTTACATGTGGCACATGACAGGCCTTACTTCTCAGCTTGGATGGCAGGACCCGCATGTTCTTCCCAGGATGAATTTAAACTTCTCAAGGTGCAGTCTATATCCAGCCTGAGCCCCTTCCATGACTCTTTTGTGGCTATCTCCCACTCAGTCACTGTGAGGGTAACCCTAGTAACACCGAAATACAGTTGTTCTGTGGTTCAGTCTTAGACAATGAACTCTTTCCCCAAATAGCTCCTAATTAACTCCTCTCAAATATGGCAGTGTTGCCCTGGATTTCTTTTCCAAATGTAGCCTGCCATGTGGAAGGAGTCCCTTTCAGGCTAAAACCCCACGCTCTTCTTGTAGATTACAGTAAGTGTGGATTTCTCTTGGCGCTAGAGCTGATTGGTCCCGTCTGTTTCACCCTGGAGCTGCCGACTTTCTCTGTGCTTACTTGTGTCCCTGGAGACAGGCACCCTCCCTAGGACCCAGGGCCAGTATCTAGATCATTTCATTCCTTTCTATGCGATGGGCTCCATTTCTCCAGTTTCTTTGTAGTTTCTGCATTTCCAGTCAGCTCCTTCCTGATTCCTGTAGATCTACTTCTTTGTAACCCTTCACTAATTTGTTATTTTTCCAGTGTCTCAATTCCATATCCCAGAAAGTCTGTGTTTTGCTGCTAGTTTCTATTCTCCCATTTTAAAGCCACAACTGTGGTTTTTTTTTTGTTTTTTGTTTTTTTTTTTTTTCTTTTTTGGTGCTGGGGATCGAACTCGGGGCCTTATGCTTGCTAGGCAAACACTCTAACCACTGAGCTAAATCCCCACCACCCCCACAACTGTGTTTTTAACAAGCATTTAGGCCACTGTGCTGGAGGGAGGTTGACAATGTCCTTTTTTTGTACATCATGAAGTGTGCATTGAGGCTGAACTATGGAGGCTGAATTTTTGGGGGAAATTAATACATTTTTGTAGTATGTTAATATACCAATTAATATTATAATTAATATATCACTGAAAAATACCACTATGGAGTGATACATCGATTTCATGTATTAATTAATGTATTTTGCTTGAAAGTTTTAGAGACCAAGTGATGTTATAAAGTATTTGGGACGCTTTGGTGTGTACTAGAGGATGGGAACACTGACCCCTAACATGGTCCTTTCCAACCTTGTTACCAACCCCCCCCCACTATGAACTATGGATACATCAAGTGAGTGAGGCCTCTGAAGTCATCTCGTGTCAATTTTTCCTTTGATAGATGAAGAAACAATAGCCCAGAGAACCGTGAGGACTCTCAGGTCACACAGGACAAGTGGAGACTGCAGAGTAAGAATCGAGGTCTCTGACTCAAAACCAGTGCTCCTCCAAGTGCTTCACCAACCCGCGGGACACCATGTTGTCTGGGGAGGGGAAGGAACAGTGTTTAGCCCCTGTGAGCTCAGGATGCAGGCCCGGAGAGGTGTGGCAAACAGTCTCCAAGCCCAGGATGCATGAATTTATGGAGGAAGGTGCTGTGCTCATGGTCTCTACTGACCTAGAACCAACCAATTGGGATTAGAGGGCACATTTTGGCTTCAGAACACAAACTGTGGTTTTAAAAATTTGGGATTTATTGGCCTGGAAAGTATCTATTCTTGTTGAGGCTATGAATGAAGTTAAATACTATCAATTACATGATGTTAGCATGGGCTAGCTCCTCTATAATTGAAAGAGGGTGTTCTATAAACTTGAGCTTCAAACACCAACACAGTGAATTCATTTTTCCAGTCAAACATGACATGGTAAGTATTACTGGTAGGAAATTCAATAGATTATCTGTAAATTTGAGGTTTTATCTGAGTTGTCTGAGGATTCCCTGGGGCCTTGGACACCAAAGGGAGCCTGATCTGCTTCCTGGACCTGCTGGACGAAGCACAGTAGGATTGCTCCCACTCACCTGTCCCCCTGCCACGTGGCATTACTGTTCTGTGCTGCTGTCAGCCTGTGTGAACTGCTGTGGCTATAGGTCTGCCAGGACCCAGTGTGGTCTGGGTGCCCACACCAGAGACGGTCAATATTTCAGAGGAGACGAACTTGGCTAAGGGATAGCCACATCGCTGTGGTCTGTGGCTTCCTCCATGTGGTCCCAGGGTACCCACTGGCTCCATGTGAACAAGTCTCTACCTCCGCATGGATCCAGAGCCACAGCCTCCTCCTCCTCAGAGAGCTGTCTAGGGGCCGGGGAGCTAGTGTTTTAAGCTCTCAGACACAAACAAGAACAATAACAATCCCCAGACATGAAGGCTAAAGATGGTTTGGAGTAGGACCCCAGTGTTGGTATGGAAAGATTTCCTTGGAATTTTAATAAGCACCTAAGGTTGACAATTATTTTAAGGTTTTTAAAGAACTGGAAGAAAATGAGGGCATTCGCTCAAATTTATTAGGTTTTGTCATCCTGTGCTTGTAGGAAGCTTTGTGACTGGGGTACATTCCTAGATAAGATCTTTTGCTAAGTGCTAGAGTGATGGGGCCAGGGAGTCAGATGTCAACAAAAAGAGATGTTAGCCTTTGGTGAAACGGACAAAATCAGTAATTATGCTGAGCTATCTCTTCAACTGCCTGGTTGGTTAAGGAGATCATCTTTATGCAAAGTGTCTAGTTTTCTTATTAGGATACACACTGTTTTCAATTATCGTTATTAAACTAAGGCAGAGATATATATTTTTCCCACCAAATATACTTGGGAACAAACAAACAGCTACGAATTCTAACAGGGGCTGGTAGAGGTGCCTGCTCCTGCCACTAAGCCTAACAAGCAGGTAGCAAGCAGGCCTATGGGAAACCTAATGAAACTGTTGTTGAGAAAAATGGAGAGAGAAGAGGAAAGGAATAAAAAAAGGAGGAAAGAGAGAGAAGGGGAAAGAAAAAACTGGTAGGCATGGATGGATATATTTGTTTGTGGTGCTAAAACAAAATATCTGATGCTAGGTAACAAAGTAAAAGAGTTTAGTTAGCTTACAGTTCTGGAGGCTGGAAGTTTCAAACAGCACAGCACCATCACCATGGCAAGCAGTCCCTTGGTTGTGTGGCAACATGGCGAAATGGAAAGGTAAGCAGCCATGGGCAGGACAGTAGCACATGGGCTGGACTCTATTATACCTGCTCACCCAAGAACAAACTTACTCCTGCAAGATCCAGCCTGTTCTGTGAGACCAGCGCTAACCTATTACGGAGCATAGTACCCCCTAGCCTGGTTACTGTCCATGAGCCCCACCCCTTCCGGATTCCAGCACCACACTAGGACCACGCCCCTTCCGGATTCCAGCACCACACTAGGACCACGCCTCCAGAACACGCATCTTTCAGGACAAACCATATCCTAACCACAGCAACGGGAGAGCTGAGGAAGCAAAGAAGACGGGAAGGGAAAGGCAAATACTTAAAGAAATGGACGAAAGAAAACTATAAGATATAATATTTTCTTTGGTTCCAACACTTTGCAATAATACCAGCTTTACTGGAAGATTGCGTTCGACACACTGTGTGGCCATTTGAGGTAGAAAGGGCATCCAAGGCTGTTTCCATGTTATTTGCGTGGAGGAACTGGGAATTGCGATAGGTCTTGGAGTAGTTTTGTACAATGCAGCTTTCAGTGGAATGGAGGTGAGTCATGGCTGTCTTCAAATGAGATGAGGCTTCTTAGGGAACCTCTTCCTCCTACGTACCAGGCACTCTACAAATGGAAGACTACTTATTCCTCAGAGCAGCTACTTGGAGACGGGGATTTCTGAGCATGACTCCTTTTGAAGACCAAGAAGGAATATTTTTGTGGTTATGACCCTGATTGAAGTGTGGCCTCCAAGTAGCCTGAAAGTCACAAGATGGGGTCATCGGAGGGTCTCAGAGGGGCTCAGGTCGTAAGGAATAGCTGAGAGCAGTCTCATCTTTCCAAAGAGAAGGCTCCAGAGCACCGAGTGTCCTTTGTTTAGTAGCTGAAGGATTGCTCGGGAAAGGGGGTGATGCAGATCCCGAAGACTTCCATCAGATGTGATGGAGCCCTTCTCTGCTACTGGCGGATGTGAACACTACATGAAAACTGGTACACTGTCAGTCTGGGGAGAGGTCCTAGCTTTGCCCTGCTCTGGGAGTGGCACAGCAGGTGAGATCTCAGCTGGGGGCCTGGGGGCCATCTCTCTCGCTGCTTCTGGTGGCAGACTGGCCTTGATCATGGCCCTGATCATGGCCCAGCGTAGGGATGGTGGGCAGGCTGGTGGAGTGGATGGGAGGGGGAGTGTTAGCTCTGTAATTAGATGGGGCCAGCATCAAACTTCATTGCCGCCACTCCACTCTGCAACTTGCAAACCTCTCTGACATGTTACCCTAGCTGTCAGATGACAGCAGTGGTAGCTCCTCCCTCATAGGACTGTGGGATAGAGGATCCCCAGAGAGATCCTGGCGCTCAGTTGCAGAGCATCACTACTACAAGACCCGACATCCTCATGATGCCCACAGTGCCCTCCTCTTGGCCGGACTACGCTCTCCCCTAGGCTGGTCTCACAATCGAGATGCTTTCTGCTTGGCCCCTTGAAGAGAGGGCAGGCTCGGGCTTCTTACTCTCCACCCCTAACATCTGCCCCTTTCTCTCTCTCTCTCTCTGTGTCTCTCTGTCTCTCTCTCTCTCAGTCTCTCTCTTTCTCTCGGCTCTCCTACTTCTGCTGCCATTGTTGCTGCCACACTGTGAGTGGCTTTGGTCTGAAAGCCATCCCCGCCCCAGTGCACATCCTGATCCAGCCCCACTCTTCCTTCTCCCTTGCTGAGAAGAGCATCCTTCCGATCGTATGACCAAGGAAAGGTGTGACGGCATGCTGGCCTGGGGAAGGAAGAGGTCCAGGTAGTCCTTCTCTTTGTCCCCTTCTCACATCCTGACCCTCCAGCCCCATTGGAGGTCCTGTATCTTCCTCCTCCCAAAGAAGAGGGGCTAGAGAAAGAGGCAAACAACAGCCTTCACCCTTCCTGTCTATATTTTTTTTGTCCTTCAGGGCCATATAATAATATAAATAAATAAATAAAAGACTAACCTTCCGGCCAATCACAGTTTAGCTACCCTGCAATTAAACAAATCCACAAACCCGCAACACATACTTACATCTCATTAGCAGAAGCCAAATGCAACAACGGCATTAAAATTAAGAAATTAGACACAATTATCCTGTCGGCAGCAGTTGGGGGAAGTTGTCGAGGGCTGGTTTATTCATTAGTTTCCACAGAAGTTCAGCAGCTTCCTAATTGTGTGCTGCTATTTTTTACCCCTTCCTCCTCTTAATTAAAAAAAAAAAAAAACCAAAAAAACACCCAAAAAACAATCGTTGGCGGTTTCATTTCTCAGCAGTGCTCAGCCTGCGGGTGTGTGAGGCTGGGCCTGGGGAGGGCTGGGAAGGCTCGTGTCCTCTCTGCACTGAGTCTCCAGACCCCACCTGACCAGCCTTGGCTCAGCTGCAGGGGCAGGCTGCTGGGAAGGCCCGGGTGACAGCCAGATGGCTGTGTGTCCAGAGGTTCCCTCTGGATGTCCAGGGAGGTCTCTGGAGCACCCGGCCCCTTCCCACTCCCTCACTGCTTTCACTGCTGGGGCCGGCTGTGTCTCAAGCACACGGCCCCTCCATTGTTCCGTTGTTCCCTTGTAGGCGTCTGTCCCTGACCACTGCTCTCGGGGATTTGGGAGGTTCATTGGGCGGGTGGATGAGAATCCTTGCTGGAGCCCTTTACTGAGAGTGAGGGGACGCACGGGCCCAGGCTGTGCCCAGGCCTGGTCTCAGCTCCGAGCTTCAGAGAGGCTTTGCCAGAAGCTCCCGTCTCGCTCCCTTGTCTGGATCCTCCCTGCCCTTCCGGGGACTCTGGGCTCCTCCATTCTCCCAGAGTGCCTGCACTGTCCAGCCTGGGATGCATCTGGTCTCTGCCAGAGCCTTGAAGAACTAGCATCCGGTGCTGATGATGGCGCCCACCACCCTCTGCCTCCACATTGGGCTGGAGGCTGGGGCTTCTCGGTCAGTGTCACAGATTGTGACAGAAAGGGGAAGGGGGAGATTCCCGTGCTCTTTTTATCTGATGGGATCCTGATGCAGTCTTCAGGAATCACCAGCACCTGGGGGACTCCTGGTTGTGCTCCACATTGGGCCCTGGGTTTGGAGCGAAGAAACTCTGGTTCTGGTCTCACGGAAGCTGGCACTTAAACTGCGGACCTCAGTTTTGCAGTGGCGAGCGATGCACGTTCTTCTTCCTCAGAGCTCACCTGTCAGCTGATTCGCAGACATCTGGGGCCACCAGTGTGTTCTCTTTGGTATAGCCCCACCTCTCATGCCCTGAAACTCATTCTCTCACCTGTTTAATGTTTATTCTTTTCCTGGTCCCATGATCAAGGCATGGGCTGAGCAGGGACCACACAGTCTGTCACAGTGGCAGATGCAGAGAATGACCACATGATGTTGAAAGTGCCTAGACAAGGCTTAGTCCAGAGACTGTCACCAGGGAGCACAAAGAAACAGGGTTCAAGCCTTCCCAGGGGTGGGCATGGAGAGGCTTCCAGAGGAAGTGACCAGAGAGTTGGGACTCACCTGTCCTTTGCCCTCCTGGGTCTGCAGCCACACGGCAGTGCCCACAGCTTTCATCCTGGGCATCCGGTCTCTGGGTTTCAACAGCTGCTTTCCATGCTGACCTCGGGAGGGCAGATTTCTGGGAATTCCTGGAGTTGGGTGGAACGTGAAGGCAAAGGCAGGAAGGGGAGTTGACCGTGTTCTGTGGATTTGATAGTGCATCCTGAACTCCTCTTTCTAACCCTTCTCCCCGTGACCTCGCTCCCCACGGCCCAGGGGCTCGTAAAAGGCCCGAACGGCAGACACCGGAGTGCTGCTTGACCTATTCCTGAGAGTAGTTTACTAATTAAGCATCACGGCCATCCGATCCTCCCAAACCATGTGAGGAAAGTACTGGTGTGACAATGTCCATTTAGGAAAAGGCAGAAGAAGACTGAGAGAGGCTGACTGACTTACCCACAGTCAGCCAGGTGGAAGCAGCAGCCCCATGGGTCACAGCCAGGCAGACTTGTCTGGAGGGGAGCACACACTCGCCCTGCAAAGCTCTCCGCTTCAGATGCTCTGTGAGGGTCAGGGCTAAGAGTTGACCGCTCACTGCCACACGGTTCCCAGGGATGTGCTCTGCAGGCAGGGAAGGTCAGCTCAACTCCCCGGGGCCTCTCTGTCATGAGCTTGCCCTCGGGGGGACCCAGGCTGGAGCCGGAAGATTGTTGCTAAAGTCGCTGCCCAGCCCCTTCCTCTCTTGAGGGCTTGGGGAACCTGGGCCAGAGGAGGTGGAGGTTGAGACTGGGAACAGCCCCAGACCATCCGAGGAGGGGTCTGCATCAGCTGTGGAGCGGGGATGGAGAAGAGAAGCCGGCTGGCTTGGTGGGAGACATGACAGGACAGCAGGTTGACCCTGCTGGAGCCTCTGAGGAGCAGAAGGATGGGACCTCCCTTGAACACATGTCTGGGCTCAGGGGACAGGCAGGGCAAGGGCGGTTTCCAGTCCTGCACCCTGATTCCACCCTTCCCTCTCACCCGTCCACAAGGGGAGCCGCCCCCTCCTCGCTTGTATCTGCACCTCCAGCCTGTTCTGTCTGCAGTTCCAAAGCTGGATTAATATGTGTCTCAGCCCCAGGAGGACCCATACACATGTTTTAATATTTGCAGTGCCCTATCTGGGTGGCTCGTAAAGAAAGACTTGCAGACTCCTCGTGTGCCATGGAAGCTGCTCACTGGCCCACAGCAAACACACTAGGATGGACAGTGTCTTCATGGAGCAGGACTAAATGCTCTGCACGGGCACCACCTGACTCTCCTTCAGCGAGGTCACAGGCAGTGGCGCCAAGGAAGATATCCACACCGTGTGAAGACAAGGAGCCAGAATCCCACAGACCTGGGTTAGAATCGCAGTGAAGCCTGGGTCTGGGACTTCGGATAATTTGTTTAATTTAAGTCTCATTTTTTCATCAGTAAAATGGGGATAATGATGGCACCCTCCTTATAAGGTTGTTATGGTAGTTTATACATAATAAACACTTAATAACTGATGGTAAAAAAGAAGAAGAAGGAGGGAGCTGTGGCCAGGTTAATGGAGACACAGTGGTGGGAGTGAGGCTCTGGAAGATGTCTCAGAGAAGTGACGTCCATGCTTGGTCTTGGTGCGGGAGGTGGAGGTAGCTGAATGCAGGGAATGGAGAAGGCATAGACCAAAGCTGAGTGGCACCTATGGGCGTGGATTCTGAGGTGCTGGGGGAAATTCTGCACAGCTGTGCGTAGGGGAAGAAGCAGGGAGTGAGCCCACCGATGTCAGGGCCTCCATGGTGACAAGCCTGCCCACCATGCAGGATGGGGGAGCTTTTCACCTGGCAGCCTTGCGCATCCTCGAGGCATGTGAAAATGGAGCTGGCAAGATGAGACTGGAGGTTCTGAGGGCCAGCAAGGTGGAAAGGTGTGTGTGTGGGACGGGGAGGAGCCCACTGTGCCGGGTGGACCATGGCACGATGGCGACGCCATGGTGATGACAAGGAAGACTGTGTGGAAGCAGAAGACACAGATTTTTAAGTGACTGTCAGAGGTGGCTGCAGAACTAAGACCCCAGCTGGAGTGTCACACGTGAAGGGGGAGAATAGGAATGGCACCAAGCTTTTTAGTTGGGAACCTGGAAGGAAAAGAGCAGCAAAGAACTAGGTTTTGTGGGTCGATGATGACTCTCACTCAGGTGTGTTTGGTTCAGGGCACGCATTGCCCAGCGCTTCACACTCTTCCCCCCACCCAGCTGTCACAGCGACATAAATGGCTCCCAGGAGTCGCCAGGGGAAGAGTGGGGACAGGCGATGGGCAGTTTGACTTTGACCACCTTGGCGCCAGCCTCAAAACGCACCCTGGAGTTTGCTGACGTCCGTTCTTTTCGACCCCAGGAATTGTACTGAAAAGAGACATTCAACTTCCTAAGCCTGGAGAAAATTCCAGATACCTGAAACCAAGAGGTCATTCCTCCCCGAGAAGAGCTCCTGATGTTTCCAACCCATTAATGAGAAAGGGCAGGAATATATCTTTCCTCTCTCCTTCGCCCACACGGTCCCTGCTCCTGGCCCTGGCAGCCGGCTCCAGCCCCAGCTCCCACCCGTAGCCCTGGGTCTTGAGAAGAGAGGGCATCGATCTGCCCAACCGCGGTACTGGGTGCCACCTGGGCACCCTAGACCCCTTAGGGCAAGTGTGGAAGGAAAGACGAAGCACTGGTGAACAGAGGCTCCTCTGACTCCCAAGAGCGAGCAGACCTGCATCTCCTTTCTGCTTCATTTTTGTTTCTGCTCGGACACTAGGAGCCTGGGGGAGCCAACAGACGCAGGGGCAGGAGAATGTCCTGTGTGCGTCGGAGGGACAGGTCAGCAGGGGGGCCAAATAGCAGCTCCATCCCACACTCACTGCTTTTCTGTGTACATTTTGTGTATATTCATTACGAACACATAAAATAAATGTTCAAGGTGTAATTTAATTTTGGTAAATATGCAAGTGCTATAGGTTTATTGTTAAAATACTAAAATACATACATAAATTAAAGATGAAAACATCACTCAAAAGTCCGTTTCCCACTACCTTTGGCATTTTGGTAGACAGTTGACCCTCCAGACATGCAGGCTGCACATCTGCGAATTCATCCAAATCCAGATCTAAACTATTTTAAAAAATGGTGTCAGTACTGAACATACGAAGTTTTTTGTCATTTCCCATAAACAATATGGCATAACAGCTATTTGCATAATAATCTGCAGATGCATTGCAGAGCACGGAAGGGTTGTGAACACTGGAGAGTCCATGGAAAGACTTGAGTGTCCCTGGATTTTGTATCAGGGTACTAAGGGGTGACCGCATAGCTTTCCAGAATGTAAGCATTTCCAGAATGCTTGAAATGCCTTTTAAAATACTCATTAAATACCAACAAAAACAAACAAAATTGTACAAATCTTAACTTTATGTCACAATCTGAACATACGTAGAGGGTTATGAGCCTCTGATGGAGAACATCACCAGCCACCTCACTTGCAACATGATTGATAGGTCTGACCTGCGGCTATCCCCACCCAGCCACCCAAGTCCTGAAATGGCTGATTCCAAGCCGTGTGAGCCCAGGAACATGCCCGCTGTGCTAGGACACGACGCACTCACCACACTTGCTAGGTCACAATGCACATTGCTATAGCTGCGTATCAACCATTCTCATTCCTCCAATTTCATGGGCCTCCTTACTTCATCCCACCTACGAGTCTATCCCACTAACCCCCCTGCCCTATGCATAAAAGACTCAGCTCAATAAACTGACTCAGACTCTCCTTTGAAGTTACTCTGGGAGGTCCTACCGAGAACCCCAAATTCAGGCTGGCTGTGTGCTTTGCTGTGTTGTCACACCATTTACCTAACAGTTACTGCCAATGGGTGGATTCATAGCTACCTTAATTGACTCTTTGGACAGTCTGTGTTCATTTTTTTCCCCTTCGTTCTTGAATTCCTTTGAATTAATGTGATGTATTTGTTTTTTATTATCCCCATTTTTTCTATGAATGTGCTGTGTGTACCTTCTTTGATTATTCTCTCGTAGTTACTAGAGATAGTGTAGCATACATCTCTGAAATCACCCCATCTAATACAATGATATTTTCACCACATCTTGGATGTTGCTAAAACTTTGGAAGCTTTTGTCTCCATTGGCTACTGCTGCCTTTAGCTTTGTTATTACCATCTGTTTCGATACTTTGTATATTTGTATATTTGAAACCCTATACACCATTACTTGTTGTTTTAATCTACAGTTAACATTTGACATTTGTTTTTATTACTTATTCAATTCAATGTTTCCATCCAGGGTGTGTTTGTTTTTTCACCTTTTTTTTTTTCCCCCAGTATTAGGGAGTAGACCCTCTCTCCAGGTCTTTTTAAAGTTTTTCTTTTGAGTCAGTCTCACTGAGTTGCCCGGGTTGGGCTTCACTTGTGTGCCCCCGCCTCAGGCTCCCACAGTGCTGGTGCTGGATTTACAGGGGTGTGATGCGCTCCTGGCTCCACTGAGGACAATTCCTTGCAAGCTGATTAATTCCCCTTAATATTTACTGTAGTTAGTTTTTTTTTTTTTTTTTTTTTTGGTGGTGCCGGGGATCGAACTCAGGCCCTTGTGCTTACAAGGCAAGCACTCTAATCACTGAGCTAAATCCCCAGCCCCCTGTAGTTAGATTTTCTGAGCACTAATTTGCTCATATTTTGTTATTAAAGGGCTTATTTTTTTAAATGGCATCTGTATTTTTGTAAGATTTGCATTAAGAAAGTTTTGTGTTATTATCTGTTTGTTTCTTTCTTGCAAGAATCTTTTTGGTTTATGTCCTATACTCTGAGTAACTGCTTTGAAGATAACAATACATAGTATATTAACTATTGGGATTCTCTGATTATTTTTATTATGAAATTTTTTTCATAAAATAAAAAAGTAAAAAAGTACAAGGTAAAACAATGATTTGCATTAAAAAATCTCTTTGCACTTTAAAAATAGCATTTCATTACCTTTTGGTTTTAATCTTTCCCTTGAGAGGCCAGCTTGCCTTACTGTTTCTTTGGAGGTAATGTTCTTAAAACCCTCATTGTGTAAAAGATGTTTTAGAAGCTGTTTGACTGTAACATGGCTCCCAAAATATTTCTGTAGTATTTACCCTGCTTTAGGTTTACTGAATTTCTTAAATCTCTGTGTTGTTGTCTTCGAGCATTTTTCAATTATTAACTCTTTCATTCTTGCCTCTGCAACATTTTCTCACTCCTATCCTTCTGGCAATCCAGCTGCACTCATTTCCACCCTGTCCAGTGTGTCTTGCACTCTCCTAGTCTTAGTGTGGATTCTCTAGTCTGCCTCTGTGTACCTTCCTTTGAGTCCTTTCACTCTTTCACAGTTCACTGATCCTCTGTTTGGCGACAACCAATCTGACCTAATAACTGCCAGTACTCAGATACTACACTTTCACTGAATTACAATTTCCAATTGTATTTGTCAAATTTCTTTTCATTTATATTTTCAGTCTTTTCCTCCATTCATAACATTATTGATCAGAGTTTTAAAGATTTTTTTTTTTGGCTAGTTTCAATATCTGAGTTATTGGTCCTCTTTTTCTTAATTATATGTCTCTGTTTTTTTTTCTTTTTGGTCAGTCTTGTGAGTTTTGTTTCATTGTGCCAAGACATTATTTATAAAAAAGCAGACTCTAGGTAATATTTTATTCCTTAAATTCAGGCTTATCTTGCTTCGATAATGGTATAAGCTGATCTGGGGTGAGATTATAGTTTTACTAAGACCCAGCTGGCAGAGGTCTGGAACAGACACGTGGTGGACTTGAAGACATGGGAGAAATTTGAGTAGGGATTGTCTATGAGTTGTTTGCTAACTGCTGGGATATTGACAGGCAGGTGAGGCGTGTGGATTCTTCCACGGAGCAGTTGCTATGGAATTGAGAACAGAATGAAGACACTGGAAGTTAACTAGAGATATTGGAGTTTTACCTTGTAAGGTCATTCTCTAGAATAAAGGTTACTCATATAAAATTTAACAAAGCTTAAGATTAATTAAGCACTTTAGAAAACCAAGACCCTGTTTATGGTGGTCCACATGTAATTGTCTTAGTCACTGAAACAAATATTCACAATCCTTAGAAGAATATAACAGAATCCAAACTTTCTATGTGTGTAATGTGTGACTAAAATGCCCAGTACACACAATAAAAATATTACCAGAGAGCAAAGAAATAGGAAAATCTGATCCATCACCATCAGAAAACAAAAACGACCAAACAAAAATCCATGAGCAATAACTTATTTTGAGATGGCCTGAATGTTGGGCCATCTCAACAAAAAGTTTAAAGCAGTTATTGTAAATATGTTAAAGAGCTTTTAAAATTTCAATTGCATAATCCAATCTACTTTGGAGGATGAGGAAAGAAAGTTTGAAGCTGTAGTTGGATCCTTCCTCAGTATAACAAATAAAAATATGTGGGGACATAGGTCAGTAGTAAAGTGTTTGCCTAGGTTTGAAAGGCCCTAGGTTTGATCCTCAGAGTTACGAAAAAAAAAATTTTTAGTGAGTAAACAGAGACTTTCAGAAAAATAGTGGAACATAGAAATGAAAATCAGGAAATTCAGGACTAAAGATTTAAATAATTTAAATGAAAATTTACTAGATGGGCTAAATGGCAGAATGGAAATGGGTGGAAAAAAGCGTCGATATATTAGAAAACAGTTCAATAAAAATATGAAATCTGAAGATTAGAGAGAGAAAAAAGAGATAAAGAAAGAACAAGGTGCTACTAACCTGTGAGATAAATACAACACAATATCCTTGAGGCTCAGAAGGTTTAGAAAGTAAAAATGTGGCACTAAAAATTACTTGAAGAAATAATGACTAAATATTACCTAAATTTGAAGACATTAAGATTGAATAGTTTCACAATACCTTAGGTACATACAGAAAAATCTTACCTAGGCAGATTATAGTTCAATTCTTGAAAATCAAAGATGAAGATCAAGCCTAGAAAACAGCCCAAGGAACCTACCAACTGTGGGAGGGACAAGAATATGTTGGACACTAGATTTCTCACCAGAAATGACAGAGGTCTGAAGATAATACAGGAACATTCAAAGAACTAAAAAGAAAAACAAATGATGTCAACCCAGAGTTTTATACCCCATGAAACTATCCCCCAACGATGGCTGCAAAAGTAAAGACTTTTTTTCTGACAATCAAAAGTTATATCAGCACGATTGCATTGAAAGTAATACTAAAAAGTGTCTTTCATGTGGAAGAGAAATTCTGCCAGATAAAATTTGGGAACTACAGGAACAAACGAAGAGCAGTATGTTCAGATTGCTCAATGTCTGTCACAACTGTTTTCTTCTAATTTTCTTAAAAGACTAATGAATTGTCCAAAGCAAAAATAATATTGCTGTCAAGTAGAGGATTTAATACGTGAAAGCAAAAGATGTAAGAACAATAACACAAATAATGGAAAACAATCAGAATCAAATGATACTCTTTGAAACATGAGATAAGAAGGGTGAAGCACAAGGTGTGAAGGGGAGTAATACTGATTCTAATTCTGCTGTAGTAAAATGAAGCACTAGAACAGTGGTGGTGAACCTATGGCAACCATGTTACTATGTTTTTCCTTTAGGACAAAAGAAGTTATGTATGAGTTGATTTTTTCTAAATTAAAAACTCAGTACTCGTGTTTAATTGCAGAGTTGGCACTTTGTGATGAATAAGTGGGGTCTGGGCTGTAGTTTGTGCACTTGTCTCTAAAAGGCTTGCCGTCCCTGCCCTAGAGTAACCACCGATGTATTACAGTTTGAGTATCCCTTGGCCAAAATGCTGGGGGCCAGAAATGTTTCCGATTTTAAATCTGTTCAGATTTTGGGATAATTTTATATGTACAAAACTTTCATAGATATTTTGGTAATGAGACCTAAGTACAAACATGAAATTTGTTTGCTTTTTATATATCTTATATGTATAGACTAAAGGCAATTTTATACACTGTTTTTAGTGTGCCCGTGCTTTTCGTTGTTGTTGTTTTCTTTTAGGGTGCTGGGGACCGAACTCAGGGCCTTGCGCTTGCTAGGCAAGTGCTCTAACCACTGAGCTAAATCTCCAGCCCTGTGCCTGTGTCTTGACAGTGACTCATCACTTGAAATCAGACTTGGAATTCCCTACTCTCACCTTGCTAGCATCGAATTCTATAGATTCTAAGATTAGGGCTACTTTTAGATTATGGTTTCTTGACATATAAGTAGGAGGCCTAACTTAAAAAGCAACAGAAGAGATAAAACGCAAAATATTCACTTGAAATAACAGAAAAAGAGCATCAGAAGAGCTACACCAGAAGGACAAATGGAAGCGAAGGCAAGATGGTAATTCCAACCTGATCACATGACAACAGCCGATATTAAGGACTACTCCAGCCAGAAATCAGAGAGGTCAGTGGATAAGACAACAAAACCCACTTGCACACCATCTAGACAACATGAATTTTACATACGAAGAGGCAGAAAGCAAAAGGAAGGAAAAGCCGGAACTCAGCCTGTCGGTGCTCAGCTTGCCAGCCCTGAAGGACGGTAGCGTGTCCAGTGCTGGCCTGCAGAGTCCTGATGCCTGGGACTCCAGCGTGGTGGCCAGGAAGGCTCAAGCTGGGTGACTTCTTCCCTGGGGAGGCTGGCAAAGTTTTTGGGACAGGGCCCCTCCTCCATGTTTGCTCATATGAGAAGACTTGAGAGACCTCACTCTGGCTTTTAGAAATTTTAGGCTAAATTCTTGCCTGACCCCAGCCAAAGTCCTGGGACAGAAGCCAGCTGTGCACTGAGGTATCTCAAATATGTCGGTTTTGGTCCTTTCACGTGCAGTGGCCATAGCTTTGTGGCTGGTTCTTCCTTCTGGCAGGGCTGGGCCCTCGACAGTCGTGGCTCCAAGCCCAGCAGTGCCAGCATGCCCACTTGGGAAACACAGCTGTGAGCTACTTGGGCAGGACTTTTTTTTTTGCTGGAATTTTACTGAATTTCAAATGTGACTTTTGTAATTTATCCTGCTTATTTCAATTCTTGCAGAAAATGTTTTCCTGCCATGATGCTACCTCCTACTTAGAAGCAGACTTTTATAATGTTTTCTGCTGTGCACCCTGCTGGCTGGAAAGTTTCCCTTTGGAGTTCAGAGTGTGGGGTGCTTCTGGTGAATGACCCCTGGTGTGTACCACAATGTCAAGGGATGAGCAGCGGCAGTGGCTGAGGGCTCCCCTGAAAGCGCAGGTGAGCTGCACATACGTAAGCTCTCATCCATAGAATCCTTCCGGAACTCTCCAGGCCAAGGGGCAGGTGGGTAATAGAAATTTTGGTTTCCATAGTCCCGCTTTATCCACAAGGCTGTCTGTTTATTAGATGAATTCCTAGAGAGTATGGACGTTATTGAAGAGGGAAGTTTCTTCCAGCTGGTAGATGTGGGACCAAACTGGAGGAACTGGGTTCTACCCACAGCTTGGGCATTTACCTGCTACGCTCTGACTTGGGGAAGATCTGCAAGCCTCAGTGTCCTCAGTTTTCCTGACTGTAAATGGAGAAAAAAGAATTATGCTTCTTTCAAGGTTTTCACAGGATTAAACAAAGTAGACCTTGCAGAAGGTCTTTGGGGACTCAGCATCCTCAGGTAGATGGAACTCTTCTCTTGCTTGGACCTTGGATCTTTCCATTACGTGCGCTGGCAACCAGAGGAGACGCTCCATGAGAATAAACTTCCTCACTCCTTCTACATTAATCAGTCACCATTTTTGTCTTCACTTGTTTCGGTGAATAAACTCTTGGATCAAGATGGCATTCAGAGGCCAGGCCTTTGGAAGAAAATAGGCCAGGTCTACGGTTCACTGAGGGGCCTGGCGGCCACGCTCACCTGCCAGGTCTGACCGGGGCACCAGCCGTGGTGACCCTGCCCTACCCTCGTGTTTGCGCCCTCTGAGGAGCAGCGAGCAGAGAGGCCCTGGAACTGCTGATCTGAACTCTTTCTCCAGCGATTCAGCAGCCTGGTTATCTTGTCACTGGAACAAGGTGTCCAATTTCTCTTGCAGTTTTTAGGAGGTTGTTCTCGGCTGAGCCTGCAGCTGGATTTATTTTTAAAAAGACTACTCTGCAGATCAGGGCTGAGCATCCTGAAAGGCATCCCGGACAGTGTTACCCGGGCCTGCGCTTGTCTGTGCTTCCCAGCAGGGCGAGGTGGCAGGATGGCGAACTGTCTCACTGTCTGGACAACATGAATTTTAAACACGAAGAGGCAGAAAGCAAAAAGAAGGACGAGCAGGAACTTAGCCTGTCAAAACCACTGCAAGGTTTGCCAGGTGTCTCCCCACTTGGCTGCATGGGGAATCTGACTGGAAATGCTGGGAGGGCCGGAGCCAAAGCTGAACTGTTTCCTGCTTCAATCTCTGAAGTCAAGGAAGAGCAGAGACTTGGCAGCCTCATCTGCGCACAGTTCTCCCACAGCACTCCTCTGTCCTAGCTCAGACACGGAACCCAAGGTCGCACCTCTGCGACACATCCAAAAGTGTGCTTTATTCGCCCCCCAGGCTTATCCCAAGCCTATCAGATTGACACTCGAGATAGCTGTCATTGGGGCTGGGGATTTAGCTCAGCGGTAGAGTGCTTGCCCAGCAAGTGCAAAGTCCTGTGTTCTATCTCCAGCACGCCCCATAAACCCTCTTTCTGTTTCCACCCACAGATGGGCTTCTTTACATTTTATTTCTTGTTAATTGTTTCAGAAACACTTAATACAACATGCACTTATTAGCAATCTGGCTTGTGTTATGCATTGTGGGCACAGGCAGGAGCCATGGCAAGATGAGGACAGCGGTGAACACTGCAGAAGGTACACTAGCTGGCCCAGGCGGGCAGGCCCAGGGGCAGGCTCCAAGCGCGGCCCTGTAGAGCCTCCAGGCATCGGGACTGTGGTCCAGACAGAGCAGAGCAAGGCGTCGGAGTGGGTCCATCCGATGCTCCCACAAACCTGCTACCTCCTCCCCCTTCCCTCATTTCCCAGCTCTGAGACCTTGGACAAGCTACTTAATTAAGTGCCCTGTGCCTTGGTTTCCCTGTCTGTGTATGAGGACAATGAATTCTCTTTCTTAGGGTTGCTCCCCGTACATGTGTGTACTGCTACTTCAGCCGCTGTGGCCTGATTTTGGGTCCTGTCCTCGTTCACGTGGTGAAACCCAAAACCCTGTGGACTGACAGAGGAGGTGGGGCCTGTCGGGCACCTGCGTCAGGAGAGTGGAGCCCACACAGGGTCAGCACCCTTGTAAAAGAGACCCCAGAGATCTGTGTCACCCGTCTGTCACATGAGGACACAGGTCTGTCTGTGAACCAGACAATGGGCCCCGCAAACACCAAACCTGCTGCCACCTCCAGCTGGCCTCCAGCCTCCGGCGCTATGAGCAGTAGAAGTCCCCTTTCGTAGGCCACCCAGGAGCGGTTTGCAGTATTTTGTTACAGTTGCCCAGGCGGACTGAGTTGGGGCCCAACAAGTGTCCTGACAGATGGGCAAAGAATGTATCATCTTCTACCTGTTACAAAAGAGCCTACTGAGACTCAAGGGTTAAGTGACTGGTCCAAATTGACGACAGGCTGAGATTCAGCTCAAATCTGCTTCCTTAGCAGAGATGCACCCATCGTGCTGTGTCCACAGAACAGCGTTATTTGCAGCCACTGAAGGCCAGTGTCTGCCCCGCGGTGGGGGCTCTGGCCGGTGCCCCCAGGGGTGGATCGTCCTGGCATGGAGCAAAGGAGGGGCAGCTAGCTCTGCCGGGAAAGTGGGGACCCGTTGTGAGGACAACAAATTAAACCTAATTCGATCTGTGGAAATATTTGATTACACCAATGCAATTTATTATGCAAAGTTACCCTTTCTGACAAATGGAAGCTGCTTTGATAAGTGGGATGGTAACAGAAGGGGCTTTTGCAGGCAAACAAACCCAGCTGGGCGCCTGCCCACGACGGGGGCTCTGCAGGACGTGCCATCAGGCTGATGGGGACAGTGCCCGCGGGTAGGTCAGGGCTGGGCGTCTGTGTCCTCAGACTGGCAGTGTGACCTTGAGCGTGTTCTGCCTCATCCTTGCCGCAGCCAGCTAGCTTCTCTAGTGAGAAGGATCTGTGCATTTGCCCAGATTTCTAGCCCCCAGGAAACCCCTCCACATGCATAATCTTTTCTGATCCTCATAACATAAAGTTTGGAAAGCTCCTCCCTCTTGCTATGTGTGCTGGGGATTGAACCCAGGGCCTTAGCACTGAGCTACATCCGCAGCCCTTTTCCTTATTTTGGAGCAAGTTGCCCAGGCAGGACTTAAACGTGGATCCTCCTGCCTCAGCCTCCCAAGTTGGAAAGCTGTTCTAATAATAAATCTTTCTATTGGGTCAGTATTTCTATATTTCTAAAGACTTTTTTATCCTGTTAGACAGATGGGAATGGACACACAGAAGGTTAGGTCTCCCACCCAAGTCAGCAACAGAGTCGCCCCGTGGTGGAGATGAGACTGGAGCCAGGTCTTCGACTCCCTGAGCTAGTGTACCCTTTGCTTGCCACAGGCTCTAAGCTATTGCTCTTTAGCAAGTGTGGACTTCAGCCCAGGAGCTCTCCTTGGAGGGTCTAAGGGGAGCGAGGAGGGGAAGCATTTCCTTCCAGAATCTATAAGTGTAGTCAGCACAGTCTCAGTGTGAGGAGCCTTGGAGTCCAGTGTCAAGCCTGCCAGGTGTTCACCATGGACCCAGGTACTGAAAACATCCACCACTGTCTAATACCTACCAAGGGCTAAACAATATGAAACCCACTTACCAGGTGGGGAGACTGAGTCTGAAAGGGAGAAGCTTTGCTCAGAGCCCTGGGCTAGCACATGGGTGAACTGGGACACATCATGTCACCCTCTGGCAGGCTTCCCCGTCTGTCTCCAGGTTGGTCCTGCAAGGAGCTCTGGGTGTGGGCGGGTGAGTCCTCTGGATTGGCTGAGTCCAGGCCTGAGAAGAGCAATCTTGCTTCTGCTGAAGTTGGTCAGACTGGGCCTTGTTCACTGCGTACGCGAGACCCAACTGAGACAAAGAGCAACAGCTTCGTGGCTTTGTGAAACCCCATTTCACTGATGCAAAGCTGAGGCCCAGAGAGGTTAGTTAACCTACCCGAGTCACACAGTAGTTTAAAACCAAGTTACCAGAACCAAGTCCAGACTGGCCCATACTCCCAGGCATCTTTCTGCCTTCTCCTTCTGCTGGTTTTTAAATTGCCAGTGGATGGGTGGAACCACAAAAGCATTAGAACATACTGCATGTCGCAGAGGTTCTGACCCAGAGTTTGGAGGGTTTCATGGATACCACCCTCCAAAGCCAACTGCAGGTGAGGTGCGGGCTCTCGCCGCTCTCGTGGCCCCCAGTGCCTTCCTCTGGGGCCCGCAGGCTGCTTCGGCACCTCATCACCCCATTCCACAGGGACAAGCAGTGGCTGGGAGTGGAGTGTGTCACATCTGCTGAAGACAGGAGGGGACCTCCTCCAGGTTACCTGCTACAACCCATTGAGTTAATTGTTGCCCACCGTCTCCATGTGCTGGTGCTTATTATTTGGCTTGTTATCTGACGGTTATTTAATCTCTATTTTGTAATTACTTCCCTCGGTCTTTCACTCAGATGATCACGCTCTTTTCCTGCTGCAGCAAAGCACTGACCCACATTTTCCCTGGTGTGGAAGGTGAGCTTTGCAAATGGTGTTCTGTGAGCTGGCTCTTGGCTGTGGGCTGCATGGCCTGCTGCATGGCCTGCCCCCTGGCTGGGCCAGTTTCCGCTGGACTTCCGCTCCAGGGGCTGAGTCTGTGTGGTCAGTCGGCTCTCCTCTGCCTTGGGCCAGTGGAGATCAGCTTGTCCACGTGGCACTGTGTGGGTTCTCGTGCCTACAGGCAAAATGGGAGCCCTCTCTGCAAGCGGGCTTCTCAGAACTCAAAAGCTGTTGCTCTTTTTAGGCAGCCTCTTGGTTTCTGCAGGGAGCTCAAAGGCAGAGAGGGGTCTCTGTCTGGGTTTCAGGGCGGCTTTGCCACTCGTAAGCTGTGTATCACTCTGGAGATCTCTCAGCCTCTCTGAACGACACTGTAGTTCATTCGCAGGTGTTGGTGCCTCAAGCTCTCGCGCAGATCAAGTGGATCTCGGTGCTGATACTGCTTGCGGCTCAGCGCCTCTGGACCACAGTCTACGTATCTGAATCGAGGAACGCAATAGAGTAACTGAAAAGATAACTTTTTGGTGTTGTTTTTTTCAAATCTGCACTAAGTACTTGCTCTCCGTAACTCAGGAGCCACTCTGATGTCACGCCACTTGGGGTAGCTCTTTCTGAAGCCTGGAGCCAGACAGGGTGGGAGCGAAGGACACCCGAGTGGGAGAGCACCTGCAGACTCTGGTGTGGATGGCGTCCCTCTGCCTGCCGTGCCGCAGGCTTGCCAGCCCTGCAGTAGCACCGCAGGGAAGGAGGTCCCGGGGCCACTGCTAAAGGAGCGCTTGGGCGGGATGGGGGCTGAGCTGCACGCACACCTGGTCTGACCGGGAGGACACCAGCTCAGCGTCCAGGACGGAGAGGTCGGGGCGGCCTCCCGTGGGGGTGATGTCTCCGCTGGAGAGAGCCACATGTAACAAAGGTGGGCGTGTGTCTTAGTCACTTTGCTCATGGCTAGAGCAAAATTATCCAGCACCTGCCACTTGAAGGAGTGTCCCAGTATGCGTGGCTGCAGGCAGCATGGAGGGCGAAAAAGACTATCCAGAAATGACACTTAGTTCACTCTCTGAGGGGCTCAGCGGGGCTGTTTCCCCGCCAAGAGCACTCAGCCACTCCGGAGACTCCAAAGTAGGAAAAAGCCACCAAGCTGAGAACTCTCTGGGTTTTATTTAGAGTTATCAGTGTAAGAGAAAAAAGCAGGAGAAAAAAGCAGGAGAAAAAGCAGTTTGGGTCAGAAGCTGTCTCTGGGCTGGGCAGTTTCTCTTGGGGACGGGGAAGGACGTGGCCGGATGCAACATGCTTCAGTAATCTAAACTGCTTGTTGTTTAACCTTTTGATTCCGCCACAGCCCGTGTGCTTTTGCCCCGTAGTTTAACCATTCACTTCTCATTGAGGCTGTGTGCCTTTTGCTTCACAGTTTAGTCGTTTATTCTCACAGAGTCTGTGTGCTTTTTGCCACACACTTTAATTATTTGTGTGCTTTTGCCCCATAGTTTAATCACTCAGTTTAATCGATCACTCCTGGCCAGGCCCCCCACAGAGGAGAGGTCTATTTTGGCTTGTAGTTTAGATGTCCTCGTCCTTGAGTGGTGGAAGGGCCGGGGTCCAGGACAGCTGCTCACCTCACGGTAGTCAGGAGGTGGAGGGCAAAGGCAGGGACTGGTGGGCGAGCTGCCCTCTTCCAGGTGGTGTCCTCAGCGACCCGCCCTTCTGACCAGACCCCGCCTCCTAACAGCACCATTAGCTACGTTTCCCCACGATTAAGAGCCTCACCTATGAGAAGCACATGGGGCTCTGGGGGAACACACAGATTATAAGCCATAACATCGTGTAACGTCTCCAGGGCACATTTATTCATCGACTAATTCATGTTTTCTTTTGTTCACTCCTTCTCTCACTCACCCCAGAACTACTTTTTGAAACCTGCTGTGTCCCAGCGCTGGAAGGAGAGACCGTGTCTGCCCTCACACGTCTTGCTTTCCCAGTGGAAGCATGTTCCAGGAAGGCAGGAGGTTAATGAAGAAACTCTAAAGTCTCCATGGTCCAGCGCCATGCAGATTCATTTCCTGATCATGTACAGCCCAAAACATGTTCACGGAGGTGGAGGCTCTAGCGCATCTTCCTGTGACCCTGTGCCAGGTATCTCTGTGTGAGAGTGGGAAGCCGAGCTCTGGCCTGCAAGCCTGTGCGGGGGGCAGAGCAGGTGTGTGCTCAGGGGAGGGCGGGGAGGGCATGGTCAGTGTGGAGTCTTCCTGGAGTCTGAGAGACTGTGCCTTGTCAGGAACGTAGCCCCGTCATCAACACCCCAAATCTGTCCCAGCATGGAGGTGCTCTCTCTGGACACCAGCTCCAGCCCAGTCTGGGAATCCCCATCAGAGCAGGGATGCCGCAGGGCAGGAGCAGATGCAGGCCCGGGGAGACGAAGAGGGACAGAGGTTGGCTCTCCTCTCCCCCAGCAGCCCGCACCTTGTGCCCACCCCTGGGGTATACTAAGCAAATAGCTATGAGGGTCTCAAAGGAAGCAAGCATTCTGAAAGTAGAAGAGACAAATCACCACTGGCAGAGCGGAGGTGGGAGGCACCACGTCAAATCTTGTTCTCACATTTGCAGAGCTGGAGTTTGCAGTCCGAGGGAAACAGAACCAGCAAAGCATATTCCCAGGGCTGACTCACAGGGTGCTGCATCTGGAGCCTCCGGGATGATAAATCAGTGATCTAGAAAATACGATTCCTTTCCTATTGATCAGACAGCAGCAGGCACACATGTTCTCCCCAGATCTCAGAAGGCAAGTCCCCAAATTTTCCAATAGTATTTTTCTTCCCAGTATTTTATAATTACAAGTAGATCAGAAAAGAGCCCAACACACACACACACACACACACACACACAC
>PVJO010020939.1:0-21972 GCA_004026905.1 Hystrix cristata | reverse complement strand
AAAAATAAAAAAAAACAAACATATAGTTCAGCAAATGGAAAACAAACTGTGTTTTAAACGTTGACTTAAAAAAAATCATTACAAATTAATTAAAAGTAAAATAATAATGCATTTGTGGAACTCTTCTTGAATTTGGGGTGCTAATTAGTAAAAGTGTGATATTCATAAAACACAATTTTTATGTTACCATTCTATTGTAAATTTAAGCCTAATGATATCAAAACACTAGATATGTTTCAAAAATATTATATGAACTTTATAAGGGTGTTGTATGAGTTTATGTGTATCTATGTTTGTATATTTACATTAGCATTACTGAGTTTTATTCCCTTGATGTGTTGAATAACAAATTGTGCAGGTGATCAGTTTAACCTTGTTGAGTGCCAAACATGACAAGCCTCTTATATCCCACATATTTTATTTATCACTTGTAACACTTTGCAAGATGGTCGTATATCTTTAATATTATAATGTAAAGCACTTTGCTTGGAAATATTCCAATTGAGCACTCTATTACTGATACATAAAAATAAGCTGTGATTTTTGTGGGCTAAATTCCCATTTTTTGAGAATTAAAATATTATGCAGCTTTGATCCAAACTCATGCTATCTGAAACTAATTCCCAAATTTGATGAAGTATTGTAAAAATTATTTTCTTATGTGTAACCTGGAAAATAAAATCTACTTAAATAATAGCAGCGTATACATTGCTGAGAAGAAATATGCTGTATGTATGTATTTTGTTGAAATAAAAAAAATGTGTAATATAAAAGAAAAAAATTACAGATGTTTTTCTTTTCATCAGGTAGAAAATTTAAAAAGCAGAAATCTCACCTCACAACAAGTATAGGACAAGATAAGGACACTGAAAAAGTACAGCTATCAAAAGAGTAAGCTGAAAGTAGATATATTTAAAAGTATAGCACTTATAGAAAAGTGCATCACACATGCTAGTTATTTGTGTATAGCTGGTGTGTAGTATAAGTTGGATGACCGAGTAAACTGATTAAATTAAAAATAAGTGACACAACACAGCTGGCAAAAATCACACAAAACCTTTGCGAAAACTATAAGATAGTTGTTTTCTTAGAGAGCACAGGAACAGAAAATGCTGAACTATGAGTGAAAAATGTGTCATTCAAAAATGAGAAATGGAAAAGAGAAATTAGGGTCAGTAACGAGTAGTCTTAAGTGAACAAACACATTTGGTACTGGTAAAAAATGTCTGGCATTCTGAAAAGGCCAAGAAATTTTCCTCTGGAGCAGCTGATGTCTCAAAAAGAAAGGATTCAAAATAAAACAGTATATAGACCCTCAAATTTCTTCTAAAGTTAATATTTCCATAGTAATACACTTACACACAAAAGAACCTCTTTTTAAGCGTAAGTATGCAAGAAATTATGCATTTTAAAATGATATAATGCAAAATAGCAAAAAGAAAGCCAATAAAACACATTTCTAGGAATCAAAGTATGATCTAGACTATGAAGGAAAAAAATTTAAATTAAAAAACTAAAAAAGTTCAGAACAAATAGATATTCCTAGTTGTCAAATAAGTTAGTTTGCAATATAATAGTGTCAATCCTTTCTAAGATAATATATAAAGTTTAATTAGTTTCAATCAAAATTCTGTTGGGATATTTTAGGAACTCAGTAGACTCATTCTATATTTAACAGCTACATAAGTTTTAAAGAATTTTTTTTTTCACCAACTATTAGACAAACTTCAAAGCCAGATGAACAAAAATAAAGAATTGATGCAATTACATCGGGTGGAATGATGAATTACACACTACAGAGAGCTCAGGATCTGAACCAAGTACATGCAGAAATTTACACTGTAAAGGAAGTGTGGGCTCCTGTGTGCAGAAACTGAAAAGTGGATTACAAGATAACATTGTTATAAGAGATTGTATTAGTCCATATTCTGTTATTTTGTAACAAAGTATCTGTAAGTGTTAATCAACTTCTGGTTTCTATGATGAGATATTTGAGAAAACCAGCTTACAAAAAGGAAATAATACATTTTTGCTCATCATGTCAAAGGTTACAGTCCACGTTCCGTAGGCTTTTGTTTTTCGGCCTGTGACAATGCAGAATATCACAGCAGGGACCGAGCAGTGCAGCAAAGCTGCTCACTTTATGCCTTCCAGGAAGAAGAGAGAGAAGGAGACAGGAAGGAGTCAGTGTCTCATCCCTCCAAGAACACGCCCAAATGCCCTATGTTCCTCCTATCACGGTCAGGCTCTTAAAGGTTCCACTAGTCCCCCAAAGCCCGATAGGATGATAACAGAACCTTTAGCATATTGCCGTTTAGCAGATAGTTAAGATCCAAACTGTAATATTGAGGCTGGATGTTTTATAAAGAAGTTTATTTAGCTCACAGTTTTTGGTACTTAGGATCATGGTGGCAGTATGCTAATGAAGGCCTTCTGGCTACATCACAACTTGACAGATGGCATCATAGTGGGAGTGGGCACAAGGGGGGACATCACACGTTGAAACAGGAAGCTGAAGAGTCAGAGATCAGGCTTTTCCTTGTAATAACATTTTTTCTTGTAATAACAGCTTGTTCTCATGGAAACTAAGTGTGATCCCCAAGAACTATATTAATCACTTCTCAGTGTGGTACTCAAATGGCTTAAAAAATATTCTACTAGCCTCCATCATTTAAAGATTTTCCCACCTCTTAGCAGATTCACCTAGGAGTAAAGCGTATGAAACTTTGGGAAACACACTCAAGCCATACCAAAACCATAGCAGGAGTGGACTAGAGATTGATTAAAACTGAAATGTGAAAGGTGAAATTAATGGGAGTTAATTTAAAGAATTATATTTTTGGCTGACCAGTAAGGAAGGGCTTCATAAAAGAGACTTAATAATTGAATTTTATTACATTAAATTTAAGAACTTCTGCTTTAAAATGATTCACTGGTATGTTATATGGTTGTAATTACACAAGTGAGCACATTTTCAGATTTTAACAAACTGCATTATAAAATCGGTGTATTGTACCATGTGTAAATTATGTACCCATAGAGGTGATTTTTAGAATTTACATCACAAATGAGAGAAATAATATATAAAGATATTTTCAATTTCATAGGCTGAGAATAGGGAAAAAGCTAGACTGTGCCCGAAATTCCAGAAAATCTACAATCATGATAACAAAAGAAACAGAAACATAATTAGAAAAATAGACAAGATGAAAGATAGAAAACACAAAGGATTCAAACATTATTGAGCATGTAGTAACAATTATCACTAATTAAACAAGGTAAATTAAGATGCAGTAATAAATGCCTTTATAGCCAACAGATTTATAAAATGTGGCAAATTTTGGCACAGATTAATATACATTTCTAATGGTACTACATATGAACCAAAATTTCTGATAAATGGGTACCACATTACTTGGCAGTCATAAATGTCTGCTCCTGGTTATAAATACTACAGCACACAGAAATGTTTATACAGATCCGTGACAGTTTTAGATGTTTTTCACAGCGGTATTCTTTGATGTGGAGGTGAGCTGGAGGCCGCCTACAAGTGATTAGGGGAAAAGAAAATCAAAATATGCTGCACGCATTACAACTGTTAAGCAAAAAGCAAAAGCAAAACCCCCACTCTATTTAAGTACAATTATATAAATAAATAAAATGCCGATTTTAAAAATATTTCAACATGTGAATGAATTTCAAAAACAGAAAATTTGACATTTTACTAGCATGTATATAAATAATAGATAAATATCAACAGGTACAAATAAAAGAACAACATCAGAGACACGAGACTGCCAATAGTATGACAAGTAGAATGGAAGTGTGAAATGGAGAGAGAAGGAAATAAGTGAGTAAGAAAGAAAGATAGATTTAGAGAAAACATATGTAAAAATTTAAAGTGACAATTACGAGTTGTGTTAAGATCTTCAATGATGCGTGCCTCCTGCTGTTCACATGCCTGTGTTGTCTCCTTCCACTAGTAATCAGTTTTGGTTTCTATGGTCAATAAAATATGGTGAAACTGACTTGAACTAGTTTTGGTCGTGGGAACAGAACTGATGTAACTACTTATCTTTCACCTGAGAAGTGATATTTAACATGTCCCATACCACTGGACTCTGAGAAATTTCACTGAAGTAGAAGTTCCCTGAGTTTTAACCCATCTCCCACCCTCTAAATGTAAATATTTTATTTTAAAAATGTCATAGAGTTGCTGTTTCTTGCTCATGAGGTCTAATCAGTATAATCATGAATGAAAAGGATGAATCTGTCACCTTGAGAAACCAAAGTGCTCAAATTTCCTGTGAACCACATGACAACACAGGCACATAGATCTTTAGGGTTGATATATCTATATTCAGTAACACCATGATGGTGTATCGCTTGACAGCTGAAACCAAACTGCTTCTGGTGGAGCCGATGGACAGGAATGGGGAAAAAGGCATTTTCCATGTCACTAATTGCATGCAAATTCCCAGGGGATCTGTTAATCTTCTCAGGCAATAAAACCACATCTGGTACCACAGCTGTAATTGAAGTTACCACCTGTTTAAACTTTCAATAACCCCTTGTCATTCTCCAAGCTCGCTCTGTCTGCTGCACAGAACAAATAAGCTAGTTGGCTGGGGATGTGGTAGGAATCACCACTACATCCTTGAAATCACTGATGGTGGCACTAATTTCTGCACTTCCTGTGAGTAAGCAAGATCCATTTTGGTTATTGTTTTTCCAGGGATAAAGAGTTCTATAGTCTTCGGCTTAGCCTTTTCCACCAACATATACCTCACTCCACAGATCAGGGAACTAGTGTAGAGATTTAATAGCTGTTGAACGAATCTATTGCAATTACACACGCCAGAACTGGAAAAATACCCACACAATTAATTTAGAGATGCACTGGGCCTGCTGTGAGATGAGTATGAGCTAAGATTTCATTGACCACCTGACCTCTGTAAGCCACTTCTCTGGCTGGTGGGCCACAACAAGGTTTTAGGTTTGCAAGAAGTAGTATAAGTTCCATCAGTTCCTGAAAGGTCTGAGAATTTTCCTTTCTTGAATCACAATCTCATAGAAAACTGTAGATCCTGTTGGAGATGGCAAAGAGAGTGACAGTATAAATTTCCAGGACCATGCCAAAGTTCTTTTCTAATAGGACCCACCTTCCACTTCATTTAAACAGTTTTAACCCATGCAGTCAGGGAGAAAAAGGGGTAAATTCTTTTTTCCTTTGCATTTTCAATTTTGTTCAGTCTCTCAACGAGCTGAGTCATGTGCACTCATATTGGGGTGGGCACTCTGTTTTATTCAGTCCGAATATTCAGATGTTAACTTCATCCAGAAACATGGACACAGCCAGACATCTGTGTAACCAAATGTCTGATCCAGGCAAGTTGATGCATGAACTTATTTTCGGAAGATGTAGCCCACTTCTACCACTGAGAGGTTAGGAAGCAGGAGAGAGCTGTGGGCATTCTTTGTAGGACATTGTTTGATAGGCACTATAAAACTACACAAAGTAAAGATTTTATTTATAAATTTTCCACTGTTGCCCTTTTATAGAATGTAAGAATTGAAAAGATGCTAAAAGTTTCTACACCCACCTAACAAAAGTATCGAGGACATCACTCACATGCCCATGGCAGTATTTAGCTGAGATATTGGGCTATCTTGGGAAATCAATGTTTTATCTAAATCAGAAAAGCAACAACTGGACCATCAACTTTGGAAATTAAGTAAACAACAAATGTTCTTATGACTTTATCCAATTTTAATTATGTAGTCTCTTATGTGTAGTCAAACACTCTACAAAAATATGTGATAATAATATTTGCATATTAGTAAAAAATTGTTTTTTGGTCCTCACAAATTATATTTTGAAAACAACCTGTCTAAACTGCAATGCTGTGAGGAAGAGAACATAAAGTGATTTAAAATACGCAATATGAAATCTGTTCTAAGATAATTAAAAATCATTGACAAAGTACACATTTAACCATAAATATTCATGAAGTATTTATTCTGAGCCAAACTCTTCTATGTTTACTGGACACAGTGTACCCAACGAGGAGACAGACAAAAGCCATGTTGAAAGTATATTTTGTTACATTTTAGATAGTGATATATTCTATATGCAAAATTTACTTATGTAGATATACATTAATATATTAAACAAAGCTCAGAAGCAAAGTTAAATTCTTCTGAAAGTTAAAAGAAGATGAAAATGTCTTAAACAGCTAGCAGATGTATATTATTTTGGTAATTTAAATATAACAGCTGTTTCTTTAGAGAACCTCATTTCATTATTAGTCTTGCATTAAAACTGATAGAGTGCTAATGTCATTTCAGATTTTATGTCATTATGCAGTTCACTATTTGAATATACAATGTCAACATGATACGTATGTGTAAATACCCAATGCAACAAAATACTAGTGCTATGAATAATCACAGGGTTGAATTATTCATAATCATTTATTCAAATTATTACAAAGTATGTGATGTGCAGCATACCTTTAAACACATTGTTGATATATTAAAATCCTTAAGAATAATTTAAAAAAGAATAATGAACATAACAATAAAAATTGACATAAAAAGCATTAACATTAATAGCAAAAGAATGAATTAGATTATGGCCATTAATGCTTGCATTGGCTTTTTTTTTTTTTTTTTTTTTTTTTTTTTTTTTTTTTTTTTTTTTTTTTTTTTTTTTTTTTTTTTTTTTTTTTTTTTTTTTTTTTTTTTTTTTTTTTTTTTTTTTTTTTTGGTGCTGGGTATCGAACTCGGGTCCTTGTTCTTGTAAGGCAAGCACTTTAACCATTGAGCTAAATCCCCAGCTCTGCATTGGATATTAAGTAAGAGACTATTAGTTTATTAGTACTGGTATTTGCTTTAGTGATTAATATTGATTTTCTAATACCATTAGATGCAGTACTAAAGTATACTAAATATTACATATATATAATAGTTACAAAAGGATAACAAAAATGATGCAAAATAGTACATGTATTTTATTCTAAGTTTGAATTAGTTTTCATGAACAACTGCCAGAAGTAGTTGTTCATGAAACAACCACATTAAGCTTATTAACTATTCCAATAACAGTAATTGATTTCTTTCTCTTTTGGAATTTGAGTAAAAGTCACCCAACCAGCAAGAAAAGTAAGGTAGATGAGTGTAGCCCACTGACTCTCCCCACTAACTTTTGGCCTTTCTGGAGGAGGAGAAAAGAGTGCCCACCCTCAGGGCATGTAATAAGGAGCGGGCATCCAGCTGGATGACTCGGGTCTGATTTGATTCGCAATTAGTCCTTGTATACATTTTTATGGACTTCTTTCCAAGATGTCTCCTTTACTATGACTGTCTTTCTTCCTTCTTCATTGATAATCCCCTTTTTATCTTTGTAGAGTCAGCTTATAAATCATTTCTATCAGGCTTTCACTATTTTTCAGCCAGACTCACTGTCACCCATCCTATTTGCGCCAAAGCCCTCTGCACACTTCTCAGTAGAGTTCTCATTACACTGTCTGATAAATTTTATCATGTTCTGCAATGTGCAATATTGTTTTTATTTATTTGAAGCTTATGGATTTCCCTGCTCCCTCAAAACAAATGAGTAACCTTCCAATTCCTACATCTCTCCAAAAATATGTGACAATATTTCATAAATTAAATCTCAGATGAATACCCTAAATTTCCTGCTAACAGTTTAAACTCCCTAACTGCGACTGTACTTGTTCAGTTTTCTTTGCTTATTACAAAACTAATTCTGTAAGATCAATGTCTACATGCACATGGCTCCAATGCCTCATATTTCTGGTGAACTGTATGCTATTACTTTTTTTCCCACTCTATGAATTTAATTTTTTCTCTTAGTTCATCGCTCTTTTCATCACTTAAGTATGTTCTTTCATGTGCAAATTGGTACCCATGACTATTGTGGTTTTGTGGTCATCTTATTGGCCCTCTGATGGGTATTCAGTATTTTAAGCATTCCTGTATCTTGAAAGATTCTGGAAGAAGAAAGATTTTGCAAGAAACTGTGAGGTTCTATAGACTAAGATATAAAGAGCTACTATTCATTTATTTATATTTTGGTAGATTTTATTACACTATAATATTTTCTAGAAAATTCATTTTGACATAGATTAAATTTTGTTAGAATAAATTACTCTTGGCTGCATTATTTACAAAAACATATATGATGTTTAATATGAATATTTATTACATTTTATTTTTGTTTGCAATTAAATTTAATTGTTAAACTGATGCATAATGTCTTAGTCATTTTCTTATCTCTAGGTCCCAACACCCGAAGCTTTATTTTGTTCGTGTTTTTAGTCCTCAGTCAGTTGGTAAAAGGGCCTGGAGGGAGGAAAGCTGCTCACACCATGGCAACCAGGAAGAAGAGAGTCGAGTGAGGAGCCAGGAAGAAGGTTTACCTTTCCAGGTCTTGCCCACCATGGTCCACCTCTTTGAAGTAGATTCCACTTTCTAACAGCAAGTATGTTGTGATGAATCTGTAATTCAATCACTTTCCAGATACATAAGGCTTTGGGGGCCATAGTACATCTAAACCATAACTTACAAAAATTGTACACATTGTCAGGGTAGGATGTGATACTGTGTAATGTTTAAATTAAGTATACCTATCTCTCAAACATTTATCATTTCTTTGTGGTAGAAACACTCAAAAATCCTTCCTTTTCTAGAGCTTTTTGAAATATCCAGTACATAGTTGTTGCCTGTAGTCATCCTACTTTGCAACAGCACACCACAACAAAGTACTCCTATTGAACTATATCTTTTAGTACCCATTGATAAACTCTTTCCCATTCTTTTACTGTATTTAGTGAAAACAAAGATTTGATTAGTAATCTCACTGGAAGGATTATGCTTCTCTGTGTAGCCTTATATACTAGAAATGCCTTTATTTTGCTCCTATATTCCATCTGAACTCTTTCTGTCATCAATCTGAATTCTTTCCCTGGCAATTTCCTTTATGTCCTTCAGGCTGCTTATACAATGTTTTACCTGTGTTCAATCAAATAATCAAATGGCATTTAGACATTTCCATTTATATATTTAAAAGCCACAGCAAATCAAACAACTCCAAAATGCACCTAATAATCTCTCTTCTCCTTGTTAGTTTTCCAAACATGGTTTTCTTTCAATTGTTTTAATCTTATTGAACAGAATTAGTTCACCTAATTTCACAAGATAGAAACAGAGGAGTTAACTTTAACTTTTGCCTCTCTCAGTCCCTTCCTATTACAATCTATCACCAAATCCCATTTTAAAAAAAATAACAAATATCTCTTCTTTCTTACTCATCTCCCTTTATCTCACTGACATTTTGCATTTTAATTTATCAAAAATTTCCACAGGGCCTACACCATGGCCTCTAAACTAGTCTTCTATCTTATTTACACAATTCAAACACAAAGTTTCTTTCTTTTTTTTAATCCTATTAATCTAAACATATTAGTCCTTGCTTAAAATTCTCCTGCTTTCTGGGGTCTAGGAGGAAATCCAATGTTTGTAAAATGGTGCATTCTGTTTCTCTACATCTCCCTCGGGCTACTCTCCTGTTTCTCAGAATTGCAGTCACGCGAACTTTGCTCTCTCCTGGAAGCGTCTCACATCACCCATTAGGACCTGGAACTTACTTCCTCTACCATTCAATGTCCCTCATACACACATATTTCTGCTTGTTTACCTTCTAGATTTTTCCTGACCTATATTATTATCTTTAGAAGCACTTTTTTCCCTCATGATTCTTATCAAAACTAACATTTTATATTTTTGTGTATAATCATTTGTGTCTTATCTCCTTAAAGTTACACCTACCTTTAATCACCACGTGCATTTCTCAAGTACTGCACTTCATATGTAGTAGGTACTCAATAATACTGCTGGGAAAATACTATTTTATAGTTTTTAATTTATATTCCTTCATTTCTTCTTCCCTTAAGTTCTGAGGTGATTAAATTATTATTCTCAGTAATTTAAATATGTCCTCAAATCTAAAAAAAAAAAAAGTCATTTTCCCTAAATGGAGGGAATATAAGGAAAATAATTCATCAGGGAAGAAGAAATAGAGCTATTTTAAATCTTCTGCCACATGCTAACTTTTCATTATACTTAAAATCACATCTAGGAGAATAAGAAAGAACTCAAAATGATTCAGTTTTCGCCTTTGTTTTTACAGATGCCTTAGACTTTGATTTCTATTCCATTACTTTAGTAATATTAACAGTAAGTAAGTGATTTCTATCAGACTGGTTATATGAACAAAAGAAAGAAGTGCCCCATTGAAACTTACTAATTTATGATATTAGTCTCTTGTAAATAACTCATTTTCAAATGGACAAATGTTGGAAATTAGCATTGCTTTATTTATTTATTAACACATTATCCTTACTAAAACTGCCATAAAGTATTTGAGGAGTTAGTTTATCAACCCCTCAAATTTTAAATTATTACTTTGAACCTAAAAATAAATGTTAGTGTCATTGAATATTTAAAAAAAAGCAAATTAGAAAACAACTATGATTCTGTAGTAAATTTGTACTTAATGGCCATCCATATAAAAATAACCTCATATAAATATCACATAATTATAAAATGGAATGTGTAATATGCAAGATAAGTACATATTAACATTATGAGAATTGTCATCCTACTTCAGCTAAAAATGTTTAATGTTTAAATTGAGAAATTGAATGTCAAAATTTTCTCAGATATTTGTAATAATACAGAGAAAATATTTTGACAGTGTAGACTGAAATGTGCTAATTAAAAATTGAATGCTATTCCATAAAGTAAAATATTATTTTTACTGCTTTGTGTAGTTATTACTCATTTTCCCAAATATTTTCCTTATTACAAGTAGAAAATGAACCGACTGCATCCCCGCAGTTTATCTTGTAAAGATAAGAAAAAATAAGTTCCCAATTTGGTTTTCCCTAAGTGCGCATTAGTCAGGCAGAGTTAATGGAGCCATCCATCACTCCTGTCTTCTCTGTGAGCAGGGAGCAATAGATGACCCAGCTGAGTCAGCTTAGTTAGTTCCTTATTCATAGGTTGACTGTAATGCTGTTACAGCGATGGTGGACAAAGGGACCAGAACCACCACGTCAACTCTAGAAGTTATTCTTGTAGATTTGGTTTTAATTCAGATAGTGATGTATGAAAAATCGCTAATTCCATTCATTGACAGAAAAAAAAAATTCTGATCTGATATTTTATAGTATCAAATCAGTGTTACTCATTACTATACTACAAATTGGGAGAAATGAGGGAAATACTCTGTAGTCTTAGTGAATGTCTAACATTAATAAGCAATCAGACAAGATAGATAAACAACTAAAACATAAGTAAGTACCAAACTTTTCTTGAGAAAAATTACAAGGAGAAAAATATAAAATGGAGTAGCTAAAACTTAAGATAGACGATAATCAATGTCTCTTAGTATATTTATGTCACTAGGTATTTACTAAATACTAAAATTTGCATTAAAATATTTCACTGACTAAGGAAGTTAAATGACAAAAGTTTGTGTTATTCACCTTTTTGAACAGATTCTTAAATTCGAGACTTTTAATGGATATGGGGAAAAGTTGAGAACAATGTTGAATACATATAATATTATATACTATTGTATTCTCATCTCTCATGCCCAACCTAACTTCATATGAATTACAGCATTTTCTACTTTTGAAGTATTTAATTCTCAGATGTAGGACTTTCTGTCGTTTCTTTTCTTTTTCCCTAGATTTCATCGTTTTTGAATAATGTAGAGATCCAGGCATGTACCTTCTTTGACATGTCAGAATGATTATTTCTAGAGAACTGTCAGGTTAGATCAGCTCTCATTTCTGTGTTAAAGCTTGAACTGGAGTAGTTAATTCAAGGACTGCCTTTCTAAGTTTGACACTAAGAATCTCGTGATAGATGTGAAATATATACCTGGAATTTAAATGATTTACCTTATGGTTGGAATCTGACTATAAATGTTAATAAACATATCAGTTATCATAATAAATTAATACTAACATTTTTGTGTAGGGAGATGGAATTTTGAAAATTTTCAAATAGACATTTCTCTTACAGATTGCTTTGAGTATTTGTGAGATTATCCCCTTTTCTATGTAAAAATCAACCTACATATCTATATTCTGTACATCATTGTTTATTATTCGTTGTTTCAGAATATATTCTTAAAAATCAGGTCACTTTAGAGGTATTTTACATAATGTTTTAAACACGAAATAATTTTTAAAAATTGTATGCTCCCTGTTTTCAAGATATCAAAAAAAAAAAAAAAAGATATTCTATCCACCTAGGTAATGTATGATATTAGTACATTCTAGTTTCAAAAAAACATTCTAATCCACATACTCTTTGAAGGTTGTGAAATAATAAGAGTTAAAGTAATAAATTTGAAGTTGAGCAGCTTAAGCAAGAACAGATGACATTGGGACCATCTGAGGGCTACATGAAAACCTCTGAAAAGTAGCTACAGCCCTGTGGAAAAACAATTCTGGCAGGAGAACTCGTAAAGGCACTGGATTTTTTTTTTTTTTAATCTTAACAAAGAAAGATTAAAAACAGAGAAAAAACATAATTAAAAGCTGTTACTCATCTAGAAGTGGGGAAAATCACAGGACTGTAGTAAAAGAAACTGGATTTCAGAGTCTACAGAGATCTGGTAAAGAAGAGAACAAAGTTCCTTATAGCGACTGCCCCATACCCAAAGTCTAGAACAGTTTATACCCGAGAATATGCTCCAAATGTGACTGGGAAATAAGAGGCTCCTAATAGCCACAATGACAGCTGTAGCTTTTACTGCCTTGAAATTCTGCAGCCTTTCTGGTGTCTGAGCCCCACTAGGAAACGTGCCAAGGAGTACACCTTGTTTCCACATGGAAACTCCATATGTATTGTAGCCTTCTCCACCCAAGCCACTGCTACATGGTACCATTTTGAGACAAATCAATTACACACCATCTCTGCTGCAATGTGTGGTGCAGTCTCCTGACTCCCTGAGTGAGTCCATTTCCATACCACACATAATGTGACAAGTACTGATTTGCACAGGTATCCAGTCACTGCTGGGCAAGCTGCAGAATCACTTCAGCTGTTGGGGTTATTGTATCCTCATATAGCGCCTGTACAGTGACAGGCGATGAGCTACCTGCTATCCTGCAGAGAACACTTCACTCCCTACTCTGCAAAGTGCACAGGTGAAGTCAATCACCCCCATATCACCTGTGTCACTTGTACTTCTATTACCTTGAAAAACAAAACAAAACAAAACAAAACAAAAAAACAAAACAAAAGAAAAAAAACTCCTATGGAAAATTATTTAATAGAGGAAAGGTTTACTTTGGCTCATGGTTCCAGAGGTTTCAGTCCATGGATCTAGGGAATGAGAACGATAAGAAACAAGGGAAGAGGGAGTAAAAATGATTGTATATTTACCAATTGCCCAAGATGAGTATAATTATTGTGTGTGAGAAACAAATACAGTCCTAATGATTAAAAAATAAAAAAGAGGGGAACTGCAGGATTTTTTGCATTTTAGCATTTTACAAAGATTTTACCAGTAGAATATGACTAATTGCAAGACCTGAAATTCAAAATTGGACACATTTTAGAAACCAAGGCTCAAAGAGTTTCAGGTTTGGGAATGTTGGGACTTCAGATTTTTGGATTTGGAATGCTCATCAGCTTTTATTAATATGGGTCAAGTGGTGGTACCTTACATGTCTGTGTGCCAATCGAATTTATCTTTATTATTCCACTGTGATAACAACATTGAAAATCTTCTCTTCTAGCTACTTTAAAATATCTAGTGAATTATTATTAGCTATATTCACTTTCTGTGTACCAGAGCACTAGAAGTTATCCCTCTTCTCTATCTCTAATATTCTACCCATTGGAGACATTTCTCCACTCCTCCTCCCTGGTCTTACCAGCCTCTGGAAACCATTATTCTAGTCACAGTGTCTAGATATCAACTTTTTAGAGCCCGCATGAGTGTGGTAATGTGATATTTGCCTTTCTGTACCAGAATCATTTAACTTAATTTAATCCTCTCCAGTTCTACCCATGTTGTTGTGACACTATGTCATTCTTGTAAATGGATGAGTATTATTCTATTTTGTATATATACTATAATTTTCTTTATACATTCATATGCTGAATAACCAGTTCAGATTTTGCTTGGAATATCCTTTATCACCCAACTTAGTATTAATATCAGGTTTCTGGGTGGATCTCACATTTTACTACGCATATTTTCACTAAATAGCTATATTTTTATCTGTAAGCTCTCTCCCTCTATTGTGAATCCTGTTATGGATTGTATCTTGACGTCCCCCCAAAGACTTGAGCACTCCTAGGTGGGGCTTTTTGGAGGTGGCTGGATCTAGGTCAGGTGATATTAAGATTAAGGTTGTTTGATAATTAAATTGATTTAACATAGTTCTGCGTGTGGAGATAATGGAAGTCCCACTGTAGGTGTTGGTGACACCTATTGTTGGTGATCAATAGGTTTGTAGTTTGCATGGAATATAAAGAGTAAGAAAGAAGGCAGGCTTGCTGCTGCAGCTTGCTGCTTGCTGCCTTCTGTCTGCCGTCCTTTGCCATGAACTGTTTTTCCTCCCTGGTGCCCCTCTGCCATGCCGGGCTGCTTTGGAGCCAGCTGACTGTGGACTGAAACCTTGATAAACTGAGCTGAAATAAACCTTTCTTAATTTAACTTTGGGTGGCAGGTATGTTCTCAGCATCAAGAATAGTAACTAAGACACATCCCTTGGGAATATGTGCAGAAAATAATTCTTTAAAAGAGTGTCTTGCAGGTTTCAGAATCTATGGGAGAGTTAGAAAATTAGAATTCTGACCCAGAACCTCTCTAATCCCATCTGCCTAAAAAAAAAATTAAAATAGACTGTTCTTTAAAAAACCTACATTTAAGCAATTTGAAAATTAAATCAGTTGTTTGTCTTATTTAATTAGTACTTTATAGAGCTTTTTCATGGCCTTTGATATTTTCTTTATTAGTACAATCATTTATAGACCACATCGTTCTTCTGTGTGATTCAGCTGAACACAACCATCAGCTTTCTCACTGTTGTCAAATAATTTAAAAATTGTGTAGTGTATTTCAGGATTTTCTCTCCAATAATATTGTGTTGAATTACAGATATTCTAGGTAAAGATATCTAAAAAGAGTACAATAAGTTCAAGTGACGGAGGAGAGAAACAAACATTATTACTCAATTCACCAAGGTAGTGGTAACAAGACAAGTTGAGACTACTGAAAAACTTAACCATCTCTCTAAAGTGTTAAGGATTACATACTTTACAATTTTTAAATCAGTAAAAACAAGTAAATAATTTAAATCTTGTCGCATATACTTACCCTGATATTTATTTTGTAAATGATTTTGCTATTACATTTTAAATGTCTGTATAATTATTATTGTGTCTCTAATACATATTTAAATTTTCCTATCCTTAATTTTGATCATTTAAACTTTCCAGTGGCAATTTTTGCTTTTTGACAAAATAGGTCTCTCTTTTAATGATGGGAATTGGTATAAAGCAGGATTTGATTAATAGAAATGCACTCTCCATTAAACAATCATGAAATGTTTCTAATCTGTTAATAGAGTTTTGGATAAGCCATTTAGAAATATAGCTGTGTTTAGTATTTGTTACAGACTTCTATTTCTTTTATTTCCATCCTATTATAAAATAACTAGAGCCAATTTACTTTAAAAATGTGGAAATAATTATTTTGTTTCAAAGAGAATTACAATTGCTCTCATGCACTATTGTCAATTTAAATGACTCAGTAAATGAACATGCCCTCTAGTAATCGCCTTACTCTCATCCACTCTCTAAGAATATGAGATTTTGCCATGATGGGGAAGATGGTCATCTAAAGCATTATTTGTAATAAGGAGCAATAAAGTATCCTTGAATGAAGAATGTTCACTGTCACAAATTGGGGGTTTTCACATTAATTTAAATGGAGAATTATCAACTAACTGATAAATAAATTCATTAAATATATATCTTAACCTGCAGAATTAAAGGTAATTGCATCTCATCAGAGTGTCTTTAACCATAGTTAATTACTATTGTAATGTAGAGTTAAAATTTCACTGCATTTTTAATAGGGGTCCAAACTACCTTTGGAATTTGGCCCCTTGTGACTCTTCACTAGATATTTAAATCATTTTCTAATGACATGCATTATAAGGGGTTTAGCCACTAAGGCAAAAATCATTAAATCTCCACTCTTATTTACACAGCTTCTCACTTCTAATCAGTGCTTTCTTCCCACAGTGCGCTAAAAACTTTTTTTTTTTCTTTTAACTTTCGCATAGCCTAAATAAACTTTGAGAAAATATCTATGGCTAACATTTTAGCCACTCTTTTATGTATTAAAATTAAGTTGATTTTTGCTCAAGGCTTTATTTCAATGAAGAGATTAAAACAGGAAGAAACTAAGCTTTCTCTCTCATCACTCATTAAAAGATACTCTAGGATCAGTTGGGGCTTTCCCATATCCTTTGAATAAAACAAAGGGAAGGGACAATGTGAGGGTAGATCTAGTTTGTGAATGCCTCACTATTATTTGATTTTGTGAGCCCTCTTTAAAATAAAAGCAAAGAAGACTATTTTAAGTTTCTGAAAATGTGTCTCCTGAGGTCCTGTTGGGATTCTTGAAGGACTTAGAAGGTGTCTCAAGCTGCATTGTTTTTGCTTTGAGTTTTTCTGTGTGAACAACAGAGTTACAATATTTGTTTTGTAACTCTTCCATAAAGTGCAAATACAAAAATGCTGTCAGTATAAAACAGTCATTTTGCTTTGATTTGTATGTAAATTTTGTCAAAAAGTTAATGATAATTTCGTTTGGTTTTTTGGTTCATTCATTTGGTCAAAAAAATACTAGCAGCTCAACAGAACGTGCATCAGTATAGTGAGAACAAGAGGATCGGGAGATTAGTGACCTCTTTGCATCTTAGCTTCTGCATCCTTTGTGCTATGGTAAATCTCCATCCAGTACCTGTAGTACTTTTTAAACTAGGTAAAACATTTCGTTAAGAAATAGATGTGAAATGAACTCAGTGTTCGACACAATGATTTGATAGAGGTAGATATTTTGTAACAATTATCACAGACTGTTGGTTTAGCATTTACCATCACCCACCCATGCTTTGCATTAGATCTCCAGGACTCGTTCACTTTATAATTGAAATTTTATACTCTTTGACATATATAGCACTTTTCCATTCTCCCTACTCTCTTCCATTGGCGAGCTTCTTTCTGCTTTCTTCTTTTATCCATTTGATGTGTTTTTTTAAGATTCCACATATAAATGAGATCAGAAAATATTTATCTTTCGATTTGTTCCTTATTTCACTTGGCATATGTCCTTCAGATTTACACATATTGTGGCAAATGGTAGGATTTCCTTCTTTTTACATACGGAATGATCTATGTACCAGTTTCTTTACCCATTCATCCATCAGTGAACACTTAAGTGTCATCTTGTCTTGGCTTTGTGGATAATATGTTAAACAAGAACATTCAGATATTCTTTTGAGATATTAATTTCATTTATTTGGAGATATATATATATGTGTGTGTTATATATATATATATATATGTATATATGTGATATCTATCATCTATATATATATATGTGTGTTCCAAAAAAGCTAAATGAAATACCCTTCGCATCGCCAGCATCAAGGGCCCCTTTTCTCTGCCAACATTGGTTGTCTTTTATATTTTTGGTAAGAGTCATCTTATTGAGGTGATAGTACACTGTGGTTTTGATTTGAATTTTCAGATGATTAATGATGTTGATCACCTTTTCATATATCCATTAGCCATTTCTGTGTCTTTGGGATAAAAAGAAAAATATCTCTAATGATCTTTTTCCATTTTTAGCTGATTTATTTTTTACTTATTTATTGCTATCAAGTTGTATGACTTCTATATATTTTGGATCCTAAAACTCTTAACATATGCCCTGTAGAAGGATATGACAAGCCCATAGCTAAAATTATAATCACTAGCAAAAGGCTTTTTCTCTAAAATGAGGAAAAAGAAAAGTGTCACTCTTATCATTTCTATTCAATACCGAATTAGAAATCATAATCAGGACAATTAGAAATAGGAGAAATAGAAATAGAAGGCAAGCAAAATTACAAAGAAAAATTAAATTGTTTTAGTTTGCAGAATGACACGACTTTTTACATAGAAAAATCTTAAACATTCCATTAAAAGACAGTTAAAACTAATAAATTCATTAAAGTTTCTTTATGTAAAATTGCTTTTCCACACACTAAAAGCAAGATATGTAAAAAATAATTTAGTAAAAAATAACATTTATAACAGTATCACAAAGAATAAAATAGGAATATGTTTACCAAGGAGGTATATTGTGGAAACTCTATGACATTAATTACACTGCAAACTTTAAGATATTGATAAAGAAAATTGAAGATACATACAAGTAGCAAGTTACCACATGCATGTAGACTGGAGGAATTGATATTGCTAAAATGTTTATATACTCCAAATGATCTATAGATGCATTGTAAGCTCATTCAAAATTTCAATAGTATTTTTATAGATATAGAAAAATAATCCTAACACTCACATGGAACCACAAAACTCCTACATAGTCAAGGCAGTTTTGAGAAAGAAATACAAAGATAGAAGCATCCACTCCTTGATCAGAAAATACATGAGTTTTGGTAATCAAAACAATATGGCAGTGGCATAAAAACAGAATTGACCAACAGAACAAAATAGCCCAAAATTAACCCTATACATACATGGTCAACTCATCTTTTATAAGGATACTAAGAATACACTACAGGGAACGAAAACTTTCTTCATTAAAAGCTACTACAGAAACTTGATATCCTCACCCAAAATTATGAAATTGTCACACAGATTAATTAAAATTACCTCAAAATAGATGATAAATATAAACATAAATATAAGATTTGTGTAGTAGTTACCTTTCTAGAATCAACAGTTTGCAAGACAGCAGTTTTAATATAGGACAAATACAGGTTATAATATCCACACACACAAGCCAAATGCAGGAAGAGTGCAGAATGTCTATCTATGCACTGAAGACACGAAATATCCAATTAAGGGCTGGGAGCCCACGGCAATGTCCTGTGTACAGCCTCGTCTGCACTAGAAGGCTGAAGAAATCTATACTGGAGCCAGGCTATGATGCTCACAGCAGAGATGAAGACCAGAGCTCCCCTGAAGCAAATAGCAGCCATCCCTGACAACACAAGACCCCAAGTTCCTTCTGTGAAGACAATAGCCGAGTTCCCTTTGGGGGAACCAACAGCAACAGAGATTCTCCTAGGAAACAGCTGCTGCTGTCTTCTGCTCCCATTCTCATTTGCATTGTGTTGGCAATAACCTCCAGGTGGATCTTCTATGCCTAGAGCCACACCAACTCAGTCCAGCGGGTTGTTCCCGCTCAGGTTGACCGTATCAGTCCACTTCCATCTGAAACAATGACACTTCTATAAGAAAGTGTGGTGGAAACGCCTGTTGATATTGATCTTTGCAATTTTTTTTTTTTTGATATGACATTGGAAGCAAAAGCAATGGATATAAACAAACAAAAATAAAGAAGTGGAACTACATGAAACTAAAAATTGGCAAAGAGATGGTAAAAAGCAACAAAGTGAAGGCAATTCATGTAATGGGGAAATATATGTAAGCCATTTATCTTAATTTTATTTATTTGTTTAATGTTTAATGTTTAAGGTGATGGATAAACTAATTACACTGAGTTGATCATTTCATGGGGTGTACATGAATCAAAACATCTAATTTCACCTCAAAAAAATACGTACACATAAAAACAGTACATCTTTAGTTGTTAATTCATCCAACTGTTCTGTTTTGGAAGTGCTTATTGCAAGTTGCTCCCAGCCATCATTTTATCCATAGTCTCCATAATTTAGTAGACTTAACATTGTGCATCATTGATTTTGATATTTTTATCATTTTTAAAGTTTTGTGTTGAAATTTAATATACAAATAAAATTTTCATTCCAGTGTTGTAAAGCAAGTAAAAATTAAAGGAAGCTTAATTATTTTTGTTAAAAATAGACTTCTCACCACTTCTTTCTCTTAGAGTTCTTGGTTTACAAAATTTAAAACTATTTTCTTCTTGCTTTGAAATGTCTATATAACCTTTGAATAACTAGGTAGGCCTATTTCATGTTGTAAAATTGCCTTGTGTTCCAAAACATGGAAAGTTCACTTTTCCTCTTCACAAATCCAAAAAACTATCATTATATTTACCTGGCACTGTAGCTACCAGGTAAAGTTAGGATGATCTATGCATGATAAATGGGGCTAACAAACTTCCCTACTCGAGTACTAGTCAGTGTCGAAAACATGTATGAATGGGTTGTATCTATTGCTTAAAGGGTAAGATTTCTTTGTCTTTGCAAACTTTTCATTGAAAATCTGTTATCCATCACATTCTGGTTTAATGTTTATTCTGTAATAAAGGTGCAATTTAGAGAGATATAATAATATACCATCTGTAACATCTCTATATTCTTTCCATTTATTATAACCCACCCTGAGGGTAACTACTACCTTGGTTTTTAATAGCATAGATAAAATTTGCCTGTCTTTATTTATTTGTTTTACTCAAGGTTATAAATATACATACATATTAATGCTTTGGTCTTCTTTTCTTTAAACTTACGTCAGTGCTAGTCATCCATTTTTTTCTGTAGTTACAAATTGTTCAGTTATATTGGCATGATGCATTCTAAGACTTATTACATTTATTTGCTCATTCTACAGCTATTGAACTTATTAATAGTTACTAAATTGGAACTATTAGTAATAGTTCATTTGTAACATTCAACCAACTATCTTTTAATTAACACATAGGCACATTTCATTTGACTGTCTTTTGAATATACTTAGGAATATAATTGTTCAGTTAAAAAATATATATGTGCTCAATAGTAGTAGAAAATGGTAAAGTGATTGAAAATACTGGTATCAACTTATAATACTATCAGTGTATGAGAGTTCCAATTGCCCTACTCTATGGCCAACACTATAGTTTCTCTATTTTATATTTATTCATTCTGGTAGGTATAGAATTGTATCTCATTGTAGTCTCAATTTGTATTTTTTGATCATTAATGAAACTGGATACCTTATCCCATGTGTATTGTTCATTTAAATATCCTATTTTAATGAAATCTTTCTTTAGATTATTTTGCCTATGTTTCTTGAATTGCCTGTCTTTTCATTTATAGATGTTTATTTATTCTGTTTTTAAGGCTTTTGTACTTTTATAAAACTTACTAATATAGTAATAATTATTTAGTGCAAACTAAGATCATATTTTGAAAGTTGTTTGGGTAATTACTGTTACTGACAACACTATTGCTATGTTTTACAGGCTTATAAAAGTCTGCCTTCTAAAACTACTCTTCACAAGTTTGCAATTAATTCTTGGTAAAAATTTTATAAAACAAAAGGGTGTTCGGGAAGTTGTATATGGTACCACAATCCAAATACCTCTTTTTAAAAATTCATACATTGAATTACTCTATTAACATTTTATGAAATTTTGTATAGGATAGGAGAAAGGTATGAATTATGTTGATAATTATGATAATCTTCCAATTATATTTTATTATATGGCTCAGATTTTAAAGTAGTTTCTTTTAAATAAAGCTGAACAGAAAATACAATTTTTATTCTAAATGGATCAGGGAAATAGAGTAGACTAATAATCAGTTATTTCTAAATTATATTATTTGAAATAATAGCTAGAAACAATGATTCTATTAATATGCATTGCTTTATTGTTTCTCTGCTAGAATAACACTGTCACTATAGCTAAGTCAAAATTTTTATAAG
>PVJO010020938.1:0-31001 GCA_004026905.1 Hystrix cristata | reverse complement strand
AAAAAGAAAAGAAATCAATTATAACGTTAATTAAATGTTTTCAGAATCATCTCAATCCTAAAATCTATCTATAGCCAAAGCCAGCATTTAAAATTTTATTATTTACAAACCTTAGAACCTCGTCACTTAAATAATTTTATGCATAGTTTTAAAACTTTAGGTGCCATTCGATTATTGTTTGATGCAAAATATTATGCTTTTATTTCTACAACAGTGTTAACTATCAAGATGGAGATATAAGACGTAGATAAAAAACATAAAAATGAATATCATTGCTTCTAAAGCAGTCACAACAAATACATTCTCAATCTAAAAGGAATATACCAGGATATTATTTTGGACTAAGCTTGGCAGGTAAAGGGTGTTTTCTCTGTGCTTAGACAGATGTAAAAGGCCATACTGATGTTGAAGGAGACACACCACAGTTACAAGTCACAGAAAATGTTTGCTGATAAAGTGGGGAGAAAACATTTCAGCACGGGTTAAGGACACAGCCCCAGAAATATGAGCCTGAATTCAACTTCCATTTTCCTGTAAAAGTGGTGTGATAAAGGGCATATTAATTAACCACCAAATCCTCAATTTCTTCGACTGTGAAATGGGGATCAACTTTGGTATTTTACAGAGATTGCTTCCAGATTCAAATTAGATATCTCTTCCCAAGTGACTAGTCCGGTGTCTGATACAGTTTCTTCTCAGTAAGTGCTAAAATTTATCATTGTCATTATTATAAATAAGACATATATTAGATATAAAGTGTGGAGTCATGGACTGTACAAAATTATGTATTAAAATAATTACAGCAAATGAAATCAATATTTGCTGCTTCTAATGGTTGGGAACACAATTCTCTATTTCTCTTACTTCTGGATTCATCTACTCAAAGAACAAGTTCAGTGCAAAGGGCAAAATCAACAAAATTGTGTAACAGGTCTCACCTTCTTTGGCTGCCTGTGATGTTATTACTTAGTTTGCCCCACCTATTCCCATTTTATTTTAATTCTCCGTTCCTAGAAACGGGAACATCGATGTGAATTTAAGGAACTTTAAATCAGAGTACTTTGCAAGATAGAGGGGATCTTTAACTGCAACTGGTGCAACCCCTTCATCGTGTAGGAGAGAAAATGGGCTCCAGTGTGATTGTCTGGAGATTGCAGAGCTGTTTAGTACAAGAACCAGCATTGGAACACAGGTCATTGGAATGCACACGTACTCCAATCTGTTCCATTATTCATGGAACAGGAGGAGAAGCTGGGAGGTGATAATTTCATAAGAGGATTATAAGACCCAGGCAATTGAGGTAATTCTGACATAAGTGATAAAGATAATATTGGTCAGGCAATGGGGCATGCTAAATATTTTTAAATAGCATCAAATATTTTATCTTCATTCAAGACAAGATCCGTGTCTAAATTGACTATCTATTCAGAAGAACCTTATCTTTTTGGGGCGAAACAAATAATAAGCAACACAAGAGCAAATTAGTATTTTTAGAGTAGATGAAAAGGTCTTATATATTATTATAAAACAGAAAGAAAAAAATGGGGTTCAGCAAGTAGGATTAGGAAGTCAGGGAGTAGGACAATCACCAAGTAAAATTAAATAAATCACGAGTTCAGGGATATTGTCTCAATCTCAGGGGCCTTGCAAGCAAACATCTTATTGAGTGTTATTTTCTAGAAAGTATATTTCGCCAGAAACTGTTTGAATATATGTTATTATGTATGAATGTAACACACACACACACACACACACACATACACACACACTCCTTAACATAGAAGAAGAAGGATCTTAAAATAGTCTACTTAATCCCTAGCCAATATCTGAATCTCTTTTATAGCAGCATTGTAAAGTTAGATCAAGTAATAGGTGAGAACAATTAGAATGTTCAGGAGTCAAGAATGTATTTACACATCTCTTATGAAGTCTAATTACTTAACTAAAACATGGATCTCTGTTTTAGTTAGAGACATCAGCAAAATAAAACATTGGCTGAGAATCCAGAATTTATCTGTCATATGAAAGCTATAAAGAAACTAATCATTACAGTGAAAATGCTAAACTTTTACACATTTTCATACAAAGCTTTAAGAAAAGCAAATACTTCTATAAAATCCTTATCTCTTCCTTATACGCTCACATATACACACAAACACATATCAATTAATCTTCTTTATATAATACAGTTTTGTTTTTACATCCACCAACCTGCTGTACTTATAGTTTCTGATTTCTGATACTAGACTAGATTGATATTCAAGGTTGCTACATAAAACACAGGGCAAACAGTTGAATTTGAATCTCTAATAAGCTATTTTCATTTGTAAACTTGTCCCAATTATTGCGCAGGACATATTTATACTGAAAGCTATTTGTTGTTTATCTGAAATTCTAATTTAAATTGTATCCTGTATTTTTATTTGAAAGTCTGACACCCCTGTGGATCTTAAGTTTCTCTGATAAATGTGAAGAGGGGTGCTCATCGACTGATAGGCTTCAATCATTATTGTATCTTGATTTATGCAGCAGTATTTTAGCATGCCTACTATGTGTCAGGCAGTGTGGTATATGGAAAACTAAATATATCTGATATAGTGGTAAGCTAACTAGATCTGAACTTTGCCCTCATTTAGCTTACAGTGGAACAGGTAAACAATGACCTGTTATGAAAATAACACAAAATATGATAGTCATATGTGTATGGAACATATACCACTAAGATGTGAGTTCGTTGATACACATGCTATGTTAATAATCACTATGCTAATATTTTCCTCTTAAATGAAGAAGCTGAAATCTTTTCAAAGTGTGGTTTCCAAATGCTTCCTGGTTTTACAGTAGAGCTGAACACATTGTCTGACATCTTTGAGTACATTATCTGTGCCAAACATAGTGCTAGACTCAGTACTTCTTTTAAAGCTGAAAAAAATGCTAAAAGTCAAATCTAGTTATCATCTCCATGACATTAATAGGAAGGGAGTGGCTTAGAAAGCTGAATAAATTGCCCAACTCTTCACAATATGTATGTGATTAAACTCAGAGTCCAGCAAATATCTGATCATTCAGAAAAGATAGTCTTAACCTGTACGTTGTGCTAGTTGTAACCCTTAAGAAACTTGCTAAATATTAATTCCCCAGAGTTTCTCTATTAGTAAGTCTATGGAAAAGCTTACTCTTAACAAGCTCCCTAGGTGATTCTGATAATAGTAAGATTTGGACCCCACTCACTTAGAATATAATAACCAAATCTAATTGAAATAATTTAGAGCACTATTGTGTATCCTTTACAACTGTAAATTGTTGAGATTTGTGCGGTAGGAATTTCGTGGCATGGGCTGGTAGAAGCTCATGTTCAGGGTCTATAGCATTTATGTACTTTGGTTCTTTTGGCAGACTGAATTTTTCATGGTTTGGAAAGTTCTTCAGACAGCCCAGATCTGTATCCCTTCCTTTGAATTATTCACCTTTAAGATTTTGACAGTTCATTTAGGCTAGTGTCAGGGTTAGCACTAAGCATATATTATCAACAAAAAAATTAGAAGGGAAGAAGTTTAAAACATCTGGCCTTGGTGAGATGCATCTATTATCTCTGCCAGGGAGGAAGACCACAGGGAGTAAGAGCCAAGAGAAGGAGAGGTTCAGGGCAGATGTTGATGCAGATTTATGGGAAGTGAAGGTGAGAATCCAACGCAGGTGAGGGCATGGCAGCTGGCCAGCTTTAACCGCAACAGTTTGGTGGTAAGTGCCAAAAAATAAAGCAATTCTAATTTTTGTTTTGCTCCTTTTCTCCTTGTTCTTTTTTGAGACTTCTCCCTCTTTGATTCCTCTTTCTTTTATCAAAGAAACGTTAACTTATTTATATAACTTTCCTTTTTTAACAGCATGTACTCACATGCACAAACCCTAAGTGCACATCATGATGAATTTTCACAAAAATCAACATGCTAGTATCACAACCCCCCAGATCTGGAAAGAGAACATTATGGACAAATAAAAACTTCACAGAAACCTCCAGGTTGCCTATTATTTACTATGTTATCCAACAACATTAACCTCTATAACTGCTTTATATTTACATTACTCAAAAATCAGTTGTGTCCTTTTTTGAATTTTAACTAGTGGCAATGATACATGTTCAGGATTTAATATGTCACTTATTTTGCTAAGTGTTATGCTTGTTAAATTTATCTAGATTTTCTGATATAGCAATATTTTGTTACTTTTCATTCCTTAACATTATTCCATTCTGCATGTATATCAAAATTTAAGAATTCTACTGTATGAGTATTTAACTTGTTTCAAAATGGGAGCTTTTACTATTGGCAGTACTACTCACTATCTCTAATAGTATGTCTGTGAGCACCCTTTATCTGTCTTTAGTTATATCTGCATTGTTTGGGGGCATTAAGCTGCGAAGAAAATTGCAGGATCCTAGAGTCAATAGATTCACTCATCAAAGATATTGTCAAACAATTTACCAAACAAGCTGGTTTAATTTATCATCTACCAGCAGTAGTGAAGAGTGGAGATGTTCTGTGTCTTAGTAAATGGTATTTGTCTGTCCGTCTATCTGTCTATGTATCTATTTATCTATCATATCCATCGTAGCATCTCTTACTTTCTCTATCAGATATATTTATATTATCTATCATCTATCCATTGATCTCTAATCACATGTAATCCTAGCTATCTGTTATCATCATCTGTATTCTATTTATCTATTTTCTACCTTCTTTCTGTTTGTTTCCCTTTCTTGCTTTGTCTTTCTTTTCCCTTTCTTTTCCATTTTCTTGTGTGATGTATTCATATCTCATGGTTTTGCTATTATTCCATGTCCTCTAGATAACTGATGATTTTGGACATTCTTTCATTTGTGTCTCTGTGAGTGCATATTTGGTAAAGTGACTGCCAATTTGTTTCCTATTTTTATACTGCATTTCACTGGTTTTTATTACTTCATAAGAGTTCGTTATTCTAGATTTAAATTATTTTTCACTTGTACTATTAAAACTCTTGAACAGTTTCTTGAACTCTTGACTTGTCTTTTCTACAACTTAGTGAAACATAATTAATTCCAACACTGAATAACTTGCCTAATATTTGCTTTATGTTTGAATAATTCCATGTCCTGTTTAAAAAAAATTACATGAGTTAATACCACATTCTTCTCTGATACCACTTAGATAATTTATTACTTTTCACAAATAGACATGTAGTCCACCTTAACATTTTTGTGTGGTGTAATATAAAGATCAGATTTTTTAATGTGGATATCCAGTTGAGCCACTCAGCATCATTTACAGCTCTCTTTACTTCCCCACCCTTTGTTTTACCTGTCCCTTAAAAAATGTGCCAGCACATGTTCAACCACTATCAACTGGGCACTTATTCTGATCTATTTCTCTACTGAGTGTTGGTAACATTGATACAAAGTGTCTTGATTATGCACTCTGGTCTAAGTATGTGCTAGATAGGACAGACATCATCTCTTCATTTTAGCTCAAATTATGATGGCATAACAGATCATAAATAAATGTACCGTGAAAATAAACAAGAAATTTTAGTTTGTGATGAGTAGCAAATAAAAAGAAAGGTAGAGGGGGAAGGAATAATGTGTAGAGAACTGGAGAAGGGGCAAGGAGAAGATGGGTTCCCTGAGAAGGTGAGCAGGTAATGTTTAAACAGACCTGAAGCGACAGAAAAGATTTTAAGGAGATATTTCTTGTGATACAAGAAAAACCTCTGCATACTCATTGAGAAGCCACATGCCTCACCTCATGGTGGGAACTCTCAGAAGACTAGGATGTTGGAAGAGCTGGAATAATACAGAAAATGACATAAAAAAGAGGCAAGAATCAAGTACATGATCGCCTCATTTGGTGTTTACCATGAGTTGTGGACAAACAACTCTGTGGTCTCGTGTGGGTGCACTAGAAAGCTACTGGAGAGTTTTAAGAGAAAGAGCATTACACTCTGCCGTACATGATTTTGTAGAATATATGTCAGGTACGCAAAGGTGTATCAGAGTAAAAGAATCGATGATTCTTCACAGCGGTTCCCACAACTCAGATATCGGCTGGTAGTATCCACAGAAGAGGGCCCAAGCTACAGCTGTCACCCTTAATCTCCCCATAGAGGATTTTGCCTGCTTTGCTGTTTATTGAATAACCTTACCTTTTCCTTGTCCCTGAAAAATTTAACCACTTTCAGTCTTTTCCGACCAATCTAGTGGGTCTTTCTGTATGATGACGTGGGCTTTTTACCTATCTATTCCTTGTGCTTGAATCCTGACTGGTCAAATTAATTTATTAGCTCTATGAAGAAAATTTTCTCTCTCTTCTTCATATTGGGAACTAAGAAAGGTTTTCACTGTGGCATTTGAAAGCTGTAAACTCTTTGGAACTCTCAGATGGCACGCCAAAGGAATGAATTTATGCCTGTCGAACCCTGATTTTGTCACAGTGTTATTTAGAAAAACTGGAGAACATAGGCCTGGTATTAACATAGACCTGAACTGCTTGGGGTTGCTATTTTATCTTTGCAAAAAGATCTGTGTGACCTTGGGTCATGTCTCTGTGGCCCTCAGTTTTCTCCTCTATAGAATCAGTCACGATTCACCCTTTAGCGCCTCTTCTCAGGGTTAATTTGAGGCCAGACTGAGCTATTCCATATGCAAATCTTGGAGCTCATTTGAAAGAGAAGGACTTGTTAATACAGTCCAGATTCTTTGATCCAGCAGCAGCCTCCTGTCCACTAATCTCTGTCATTACTCTCAGGGCTGTCACTTTGTACTCACACATGGTGGGGAGCGCAGGGATTACTTAATTCCCTGGGGAATAGCAATTAAATGGTATTAAAGGTTTTCTTTTAAACAAGCTGCTTCAGTGCCAGCCCCTCTCAGCTTGTCGGTGAGGGCGAGAACCTCGTCTCCCAGGCCACTAGATGGTGCCAGCGTCCCTTTCTGCCTCTCCCTCCCTCTCGCTCTTGCCCTCGCCAGCCTTCCGGCTCCCATCTATTCTGCTTCTGCAGCTGCGCAGGCTCCGCTGGGATTGGGAAGTATTTGTTTGCTGGGAAATTGTGGCTCCCTTAGGGATCTGTGGGACAGAAAATGCCTCGTGGCCTTGGATAGTGTGGAACTTTCTTTTTTCTTGGTCTTGCTTTAAATTATCTCCACTCAGTTTTGACTCTTCCGCAAAACTATGTTCTTCTAACGTTTAGAGGGAGGTGATAAAAGGGAGGGGGTTATGGGAGTCATTTAGAACCCTATTTCTGAAGCCAAATCGTACTCCACTTCTGTTTGTGTACGTGATGCATGACGCTGCCAAGCTGTTTCTAATGAAGACATTATTAGCCTGCCTCTTCCCATCCCTTAGCTCTAGGAGAGAATTCTCCCATATTGTTGCTACTTCCTTTCCAGGTGGCCAGAGAAACCCTCCCTAGGATTTTCTCCCCATGGGCTCTGTAGTCATTAGTTAGGCCAGGTGACTCTGTTCCTGAGAGCGAATTCATTCTCCAAGCAGCTCATCAAAGGTAGATTTCCCTCCCACTACTAACACAGATGTCTTTTGCTTTCTCTAATTCGAAGGCCACAAGATCTCAATATTTTATAGATGATAGATCCAGGGGAGACTTTCATTTCCTCTACTTGACTGTCTCTTTAACATCAGGATGGCTTGGACTCTTTAGTAAGCTACAGATAGCTGACCTCAGTCCAGAGCTTCTGGCACAGGAAGTCCAGAGAGTGAGCCTGAGAATCTGCATTTCTTACAAGTTCCCTGCCACAGCGGACATTGCTGTTCCAGGGACCACATGCTGAGAACCACTGGAGCAGTCCAAAGCTATCATTTCATAGGGTCAGAACCTGATCTTCGTTGAAGTGAAATGATTGCTCAGGGTCATAAAGCAAATTGAAATCAGCTAGGAATAGGAAATCAGGAGTCTTTTAAGCATAAGCTTTTAAAGTGTTCATTCAAGTTGGTGCTAGTTAGAAATTTTCTTCTCTATTCTTTGTAGGGGAAGGATTTGCTGAGCAAATTTACAGAAGAAATCAGATTGTAAAGGAATTGTTTAATCTGTAATCACTTAAAATAGAGTTTCATTATTTTTTTTAGTTCAAATGAAAGCATGAACTACAAGGAACCTGTTTCTAAGTCCAGGGACTGACTTTCCAGTGTAGCCACCATGGTGATCTTCTTTCTAATGGCATTTGAATTTAGGCCAAATTCCAGGGAATGTTGTTCTACTTATTTTTTTTTTTTCCAAGTATTCATTCCAACCTCCACACTATCCTCCACTCCCTCAAAAAAAACAGAGTTTCTTCTTTATAATAACTCGAACATTCTGCATTTGTTAAAATTACAAAATAGAAATAGTAATTTAAGCTTTACTTAAAGACATTCACTTTAGTGACTTTTCTAAAGCTGCAGTGCACATAGAAATTGTGGAAAGTAGCATGATTTTGCACGTATGTACACATAGCTATGTTACTACTAATAACAGCTGTAATTATTAATGTATTTATACTGATTCCTTCATTTGGGCCAATGGATCCTGGTTTTCAAGTAGTTTTGCTCTGATATAAAGTTTCTTTTTAAGTGCACTGTACAAAAAACAGGAAAGAAATTAAAGAAAATATATCAAATTGGTCATGGAGGATGTTTTATGTAAATGAGGTTAAATTGATGTAGATAATATTTCAGTGATGTAGGTTTGGTAAATACTGTAGCATAAACAGAAAGAATTCAATCCTGTCACTAAAGCACTTACATTTTAAAGTTGGGCCATTCGAGTCAATGACCTTGTGTAAAGGTGATGAAATTGTTCCCGTGGACTAGATGATGTCTAAGCCCTAGAAGTCCTATATGTCTTGATTTTCTTCACCATCCCCTCATTCTGTTATTCTCCTCCATGACTTTGGAGGTGTCATTCTGCCTTTGGAGAGAGTTCTTTATTCTGTGGGTACAAATCTACTCTTCATGCAAAGGTCACTCTGTGTCCCACAGAACCTTCCTGGGAATACCTGAATGTCCTCTCACCTTCCTCTGGTCTGTACTCTTGGTTTCTATTCTCTTCATAACATTTGTGATCTAATCGTCTGGCCATCATATATTGTTCGCTACAAATGTTCAAGGCACTGGCCACTGAGAGTTGAACTTGCCGTTAAGTGGGTTCACAGACCGGATAGTGAAATAGGCAAGAAAACCAATGGAAATGTTGTAGTTTTACTTGTGTAGCCCAAAATTCATACATGGAAGTCCTAACTCCTGTTTCTTGAGAAAATGAATGCATTTGGAGATAGTGCTTTTAAAAAGATAAAATAAGATCATATAAGTGGGTCCTATTTCAACAAAAATGGTATCCTTATAAGACATAAGATTAGAATACAGACATAGAAGGTAGTCTTCTCACAGACAATGTGAAGACAATGTGAAGAGAAGAGAGAAGATGGCCATGTACAAATTAAGGAGAGTGGCCACAGAAGAAATCTTACCTGCAGACACCTCGATTTTGGACTTCTAGCTTTTAGAAATGTGAGAAAATAAATTATGATCTTTGAGACACCCAGTCTGTGGTGTTTGGGTATGGCAACAATAGAAGAGTAAAACTGGTAACCCAAGCAAATGAGTGTAAAAATGTCTTCAGAGAGAAACAGTGCCTGAGGGTGACTCCAGTGGTGGAGCAGAGTTCATTAAGCACACATTTAGAAAGAAATTTTTGAAAGAGGAATATGGGCAAAAAGCAAAAATTCATGTATCATATAGAAATGGCTACTTCACTACAGTGTAGAAGGATGTTTACTGAAACATTATTTATAAAATAAAAAGTGAAACATGATAAAAGTCTATCAATGGGAAGGGTTAAAGAGAATTAATGAAGCTGTAATAAGTTACATGGAAACATTTCCGTTCACTCTTAAATAGTGTCAAATACTGTAAAAAAAGTGCTAGGTGAGTTAGAGTATTTAACATCAACAAACACCACAAACATACACATGTGTGATATTTATTAGACATTTAAACTGTAAAAATATTGTGACAATTGGAGTGATGCTTTGTAGATGAAATTAGATGGATGCCAAGAAGCTGATGTGATAAGGAGAAAGATTATATACTATTTCTACTTGGCAGGAAGCTCCGAGACAGAAAGGGTTATTTCCTTTCTTATATATTGTTGAATCTTCTGTGCCTATATTACTGGGAGATGATAGGTAAATGGTTTTTCAAATGTATGGATATTAGGAAACAATCAAAAAACAAGATTAGTATAATTTTGTTGACTGCTCATCGGTCAGTGGATTAACATTTGAACATTGCATGCATTCAAAACTTTACAATTAAAACAGGATGTTCCAGTTAATCTTCGCTGTCAGCTTGAGTGTACTAAGAGACTACTTGCCGGATGGTCAGGCATTAATAGTGACCAGTGTATCAGCTCGCTGAGGCTCATAACTGAACGTGCTGTTTCAGGGAAGTTCTGCTTGGAGGAGGTGAGTCACCAGGGTGTGCGTCTGAGGATTCATTTCTCATACGTGTTCTTCCCTGTTCCCTGCTTTCCATTTGCCATGAGTTGAGCAGCTTTGTTCCACTCAGCCCTTGCACAGTCCTATTTCTGCCCTAAGGTCAGCTGAACGTGGATTGCTCTCTGAAACTATGAGCCAAATTAAACTTGTCTTGTAGGTTTCACTGTGAGACATTTTGTCCTAGCAACAGCAAAATTGAACAATACATAGTCTCACATTAAAAGAATACATGTGTAATGATTAAAAGTAAGGATGGGACACAGATAGAACATAGATGGAGGAGCCAGGGCTACATTCAACCATTATGAGATTGCATTCACTAATTTGCAAAATGAGACACTTTATCCTTCTTTTTTCTTACAATAAAGGTAAATATGGGGGTTGGGGGTTTAGCTCAAGTGGTAGCGTGCTTGCCTAACAAGCACATAGGCCCTGAGTTCGATCCCCAGCACCAAAAAAAAAAAAAAAAAAAAAAGTGAACACCCTAATGGCTAACAATGGTGAACATTTTTGATGTACATACTGGACATTTATATTTCTTTTTACAATCTATCCGTATCTATTCAGTACAATCTTGTATCTACTCAGTTCATTTGCCTGTTTGTGATTGAGTTGTTTATTTACATGGCATTAATTTCTTGTGTTGTTTATATAGTCTAGAGAATAATCCTATATCAGAGAATAAGTGATTGTGGTGGACTGATATGGTCAGGTTGAGCAGGAATGTACAGCTGGACTGAGTTGGTGTGGTTCTGGGCTGAGAGGATCCACTTGAGGATTGTTGCTGACACAACATAAAGGAAAATGGGAGCAGAAGATCGTTGCCAGCTGTTTTCTAGGAGAAGCTGTATTGCGGCTGGTTTCCCTGGAGTGAACTCGGTTGTTCTCCTCACAGGAGGCTTGGGGCCTTGGCGGCTGTTGCTTCTGGGGAGCTCTGGTTTTCATCTCTGCTGCAAGCATCATATCCTGGTCCCAGTAAAGATTTCTTAAGCCATTATCTGCAGACATGGATGTACATGGGACATTGCCGTGGACTCCCAGCCCTTGATTGGATCTTTTGGGTCTCCAGTGCATATGCAGACATTCAGCACTCTTCCTTCATTTGGCTTATGGGTGAATGTTGTAACTTGTAAATGTCCTGTATTAAATCTGCTCTCTTGCAAACCGTTGGCTCTAGAAAGGTAACTAATACAGTGGTAAATATTTTCTCCCATTCTGTAAGGTGTAATTTCACTCTATTAATTGTCTCTTTTCCTGTGGAGAAGTTTTTTTTTTTTTTTTTTTTTAATTTGATGTACTATTATTTGGTAATTATTGATATTACTTCTCGTGCTATTGGAATCTTAATTCAAGAAATCATTGCCAAGAAATCAACCAACAACCAGTGCTGGTGGGGCTGCTGGGAAAAGGGTACCTTTCTCTGCTGTTAGTGGGAATGTAGACTAGTCCAACCACTATGGAAATCAGTATTGAGACTCCTCAGAAAACTGAATCTAGAGGTTCCACTTGATCCAGCTATTCCCCTGCTTGAAATCTTCCCAGAAGAATTGGAAACCTCATACCATAGAGATATATGCACAACTGTGTTCATAGTAACACAATTTGTCATAGCTAAGTCTTGGAAACAAGCCAAATGCCCAACAACTAAGGAATGGCTAAACAAGATGTGGTTTTTCTACACAATGGAGTACTACTCTGCTATAAAAAAGGATAAACTAAAGTCATTTATAGGTAAATGGATGCACCTTGAGAAATACTCTTAAGTGAAATAAATCAGTCACTCATGAGTATGCATCAAATTGTTTCTCTGATATAAGAAACCATAAGTGTACATAAAGACAAAGAGGCATAATAGATATTAAGTAAAAGAAAGATAATATTCAAAATAGAGGAGAACTAGAAGGGGAAAAAAGGAAGGGAAAAGAGGAAAATGTAAATAAACTTGCTGTAAATAAGGAAAGGAGGGAATTAAGGGAGGAGTGGGGAAAGGGGGGGGGAACCAAGATACATCATGTTTAGGTACAAAATAACCATGATAAATGGGATCATTATGTATACAATGTACCAATGCATGTTCTTGGTAAAAAATATAAATTAAAAACAAAAAAAGAAAAAAAGAAAAGAAATCATTGCCTATGCCTATCGCTTCAAGTGTTCCCCAGGATAACTTCCAACAATTTCAATATCTCTGGTGTTATATCTGGGTCTTTGGTCAAATCTGACTTGAGTTCTGTGCAAGCTAAGATATTAGATTCTCTTTCTCCTGTAGCTATGAAGTTTCCCAGCACCATTTGTTGACTAAACTGTCTCTTCTCCACTATATATTTTTGTCCCCATGTTAAAAACCACTTGATCGATGACGTATGGGTTTATTTCTGTGCCTTTTCTGTTCCATTGGTATATTTGCCTATTTTATACCGGTACAATGTTGTTTTCATTGCTGTTGCTTGTGTATAATTTGAGATCTGGTATTATGCTATCTTTAGCCATTAGGGAAATTTAAATCAAATTTGAGAAACTACTTTGAGACTCCATCTCACTTCAGAATGGCGATCATTAAGAATATATAAAACCATGAAAGCTGGCATGGATGCAGGAAAAAAAATTCCAACATTGTTGGAGGAAGTGTACACTAGTATAACGACTATGGAAATCAATAAGAAGATTCCTCAAAAACCTAAACAAAAACACCATCTGATCCAGCTATAATTCTCCTGGGTATTTTCAAGAAAAAAAAAAACATTAAAGTCAACATATTATAGTATTACATGCATTCTCATGTTTGCAGTACTGCAATTCACGATAGCTAAGCTGTCCAGACAGCCTAGACACCAGTCAGCAGATGAGCAGATAAAGAAAACGTGGTTTATATACATAATGGAATGTTACTCACAAGGAAGAAAATCGTGTCATTTGCAGAAAAATGGATTGAACTTGAAAGCATCATGTTAAGTAATATAAGTCAGACTTGGAAATTTAATATTGCATGGTTTCTCATATATGAAACTAACTAAGGACGTATATAAATGAATGAATGAATGAATGAGAGATGATAGGAAACTAGAGGGTAGACTTTTGGAGCAGGGCAAGTGATATAAAGAGAAAGGAGGTAAAAGGGAGAGAGTGTAATGGAATAGAAAATGAGTAAAATATGTTAAATGCAAGTACTAAGTTTCTAAAATAAACCCCACCATTCTGTATTATTAACATGCTTTAATTAAAAATAAAAAATGAACATACTTCATGACTCGTGATTTTAAAATCACAAAGATGTCTGAGGAAGGATAAAGAAGACCTTTTCATCACTCATCTAGAAATAATTATACATTTCAATATTTTTCATTTATGCCTTTTATGTGCACTTATATATATTATAAACTCAGCAGTTTTCTGTATTTTCAAATTTGTACACTGTGTTTTCACCTCTCATTACATAGTGACTATTTTCTTCTGCTATTAATTATTTTTATAAACACAGTTTTAATGGTTCTATAATATTACATGGCATTAATTTATCATAATTTATTTAATCATTTTTCTAATTTGGACATTTGGCTTTCTTCCAATTTTCACCATGAGGGATTATATTGCAACTTGCCTCTCAGCACAAAGAGTCATAGAAAGAAATTGTTAAGTCAATAACATCAGCTAATTTGGAAGGCCCTTGATGTTTTGCTACAGTGATTTAAAGAAATATTGTGCATTTTACACTCCCACTGTATATGTCAGCTTTTGCTAATTTATGTTGCAGTGAAAATCAGCATCAACACTGTATTTTCAACAACTACATCTGCATGATTCTACATGCCTGTAATTGCAGGACGTTGGCATGTCGAGGTGGGAAGTTTCCGAGTTGAAACCCAACCTGGGCAAGTCAGCGATCACGCAAGACCCTGTCTATAACTCAATCAATCAATCATTCGATCAGGGGATAGACTTCAGTGCCATGGCCCTGGGTTCGATATCCAGTAATGGGCAAAAAAGCAAAACAAAACACCAGCAACAATGTCCGATTTCTTGCTTGTGGTATCTGTCCTCTGTAGGTCCATTGTGGATCTCCCTCTTCTGTCTCCCTCATGCTGGGATCCAGGCAGAAATGGCAGTTTTATGTGGAATTTGTTGTTCTTGATATGGAGGGAAAAGGACATTAGCAGAAGTACCTAATAATGCAGTTGTTCAGCTGAAGCATCAACCACTTTGCTCACATTCAACTGGCCAAAGCAAATCACATGGCAAACCCCACTGTAATAAAGTGGTGTTATGACTGATATCTGGAGTTTCCCAAAGCCTCATGCACTCATCTGTGGGGTATCAGGAGGCGACTGAATCATAGGGGCGTGGTATTCATCAGGGGATTAAGCAATCCCATGATGAGTTTATAACCAAGTGTGATGGTGGGAGGTGAAACCAGGTCGGAGGAGGTGGGTTAGTGGGGACGCAGCCTGGAAGAGCATAGTATCCCCTTCCCTCCTCTCTTGGGAAGACTGCTGTGCCAGGAGCCGTCTCTCCTCTGTCATGTTGCTTTCCCTCGACGCCAGCCGACAATAGACTGAAACCACTACAAACTGTGAGACATAATAAGCCTCTTCTCTACACTGTGGGTGTTGGAGGTTGTGTCTCAGTGATAAGAAAGTAGCTAAGACAGATGGGAAGACAATCCACCCTCAAAGAAGGGCACCCCGAGGGTTCTGTAGCAATGGAACTAGTAGATGTAAGGAGCAAATAGAAGAAATAATAAAATCTACTAGTAAAAATTCTGCTTTTCCTAGCGTTTCACTAATGCTGAGTGTGACTATCTTTGAATATTTTCAACCCTTGAGTGGAAAAGAGTAGCATATCTTCCCTAATTGTATTGCTTTACTTACTTGTGAGACTCAGTATCTTCATGGTTTGTATCATCTGGGTTCATTTCATTCAAGTTCTCTGCATTGTTTTTTGGTTTTTTTTTTCTTTTTTTTCTTTTTTTTTTCTTTTTCTTTTAGAATGATGTCTTTTGTATTAAGTACTAAACCCTCCAGTTTACTATGTCTCCAGGTTTCACCTTTGATGGTCTTATTTTTTTTATTTTTATAAATGGCATACTAAAATTCATCTTTAGCTAAATGTATCACTTCTTGCTAATTTATTTAATTGGGGGTGGGAAAGGTTTCCTCAGATACAAATGCAACCATCCTTCTCTTTTCATTTTTTTCTCTTAACCTTTTTATCCAATTAAGGATGTTTACAGTCAGAATGTGAAGTAAGTGTAAAACTTGATCTCTCAGTAATGAACTAACATGTAAACTATGTTTTTGCATTTTCTTTTATGTATGTACCTGCATTTTCTTGTTTCTCTTCTTAATTGGAAACAGAAGCATAATGAAAAAGCCTAATGAATAGTGGGAGTAATTGATATGACCTCCAGAAATCACTTTGAGGTCAAAGAGTTCTATGTATTTCAGCAATTCAAATAATTTTTCTGATGCCCTAACACTTCATCTATTAAAATAAAATGAATTTCAAATAACTCTTTTAGCCCCAACTCTGACAAACTTCCTTTGTTCCTGTTATACATCTTACTATGGCCCTGTCCTATAGCCACTGCAGGCACGGCTAATGCAACAGGACATTTTTTATTTCTGAGTTGTAAGTGGCCAGATGATCCTTGTTCTCATAGTAATCCAAAGAGTTACTAAGTAAGTTTGTCAATTGCAACTTACCAGTATCGCTCTAAGCAGTCAGAACTGTTGTGGATTCTTAAATATCTTATTCTACACCTAATATTCTTATTCTATTCAAAAATTTCCTACTTACCATGCACCTTAAGGTCTCTTTCGATCCTACTAATACACAGCATTCTAATTCAAGTGGCCTTTGTGCAATAATAATATTTTATCTACATTTGCTCATGAGATGCACATGCTTACAAATTTTCTGTATTTACAGACTCAGCCATTGAATTTTGCTATAACAGATAACATTAGTGTTTTCATGACATTACTTTATTTTGGTTCAAATTTTAAAATGGTACAAACGTTAAAAAGAGACATGATCTATCAGAGTTGCAATGGACCTCGTATCATGTGTCTTAACTCATTCTATTCACATAATAATCTGTTATTACTGAGAGATATCGGCGAACCCTCTTGGCCTTCATAATGTGAAGCAGCAGCTTACAGGAAAGCAGATTCCTGAATACAATCCAAGGATCAAATACGGGGAGACAGAGCTTTTAAAATCTCTTTTGGTAACTGGCTTCACCGACATTGGGAGAGGCTTTCTAGAGCAGATCTTTCATGTCTGAGATTTAAAGTCATAATTTCTAAAATTTTAAGTAGCACTTCAGCTATGTATTACTCCATATGTAGCAGGACTACGATTTGTTAGTGTACATTTTCTTTACATGTACTTTAGTGAGGAGAAAGCCAATAATAGCTTTCTTTATCTGATAACAGACTTGCATAATTTGTTTGATTCTGAAAAAAAAAAAAAAAAGAACAAGTAACCTGTTGGTACTGGTTATATGGCTGTCCAGTGAACTCTGACTAAATTCATTAGTGGATACAGACATAGGTATGATATATTTAAAGATTACAAGGAAATGTTGGAGAAAGTTCCCGATAAAGAAAATAATTGAAAGTTACAATTGTGTTCATCACATTTATACTGATAACATTTCCTCTACATTTTAATCCTTCTACCTTTTGATATAGGAAATGAGGAACTTTGATGTTGTATTGAGAAGAGATACATACAATTGCAGTAATATCAGTACTTATAAATATTTGTGGTCTCTGTTTTCTTTCCTTTTGATTCAGATTTGACTCACATAGACTTTGCTTTATACAACGAGTTATGGACTTTGAACTATGTGTTAATAAGAATCCTGCTACTACTGGATCCTGTCCTGTGATAAGTGACCTTAGAATCCACACAATACATTCTGAATTATTCTATGGATGTGACAGACCAGAATGAAGTAGTCTAACACTTTTAGTTGATAGATAGAAAGCAAAAAAACAAACAAACAAACAACAACAAAAAACTCCAACAAAATCAGTTCAAGATCTTGCAGTTTTGTAGGCACAGATTAAATTCCACCCTCTAGATTTCAGGAATTTCAAATCTAGTGCTTCCCCATCTATTAACACCCTCTTCGGAAGTTTACAATAACCCTTCCCATCAGCATCAAGTTCTATAGCCCTGAGCATCCCTCTTTAGTTGGCCAAAAGGAGCAATGAAACATTTATATTTTTGTTTTCCATTGCTAGTGGCAAAAGGATATTGATGTGGTTGAGATGAAACACTAAAATCAAAATTATGTGGGGAATAAAAAGTCAGCATAAATTAGAAACATTTGCTTCCACTATGGTTTGAAACAGTATTACACCAGCCTCGTATACCATTCTGGGGGGGGGTTATGGGTAGATTGGGCAATATATCAAAAACAACATTAAGGACCAATGAGTCAGATATGGCAAAAGGCCACTGCAGAGAAAATGAATGATCACAGCAGAGCCTGTGCTCGGGGAAGATTGAATTGTTTTCTCTGAAATATAGTAAGGTAGGACATGTACAATTACTGAGTGTTCAAGGTAGAAGGTCACACTGTTATTCTATGTCCTATGACTTTCATTAATTTAGAAATTTAAGGTTATGTTACTTACCCAATCTCATGGGGTTGGCTGAAGGAATAGCAGATTGGTTATCTATTGTCGTGTAACACATTATTTCAAAGCATAATAGGTTAAAACAGTACATCTTTCATATTTGTTACAGTCTCTCTGCATCAGACATCTTGGAGACTGGAGGCTGAGGATTGAGGATTGCAAGTTCTAGCCCAATCTGAGGAATTTAGGAATTTAGTAAGAACCTGTCTTGAAATAAAATAGAAGACAATAATGAAGTAAAATCCAGTGATGATGTGATTTAGTATGAAGGCTCTCAGTTCCATCCCAGTTCTGCAAGGAAAAAGAAAGAAAAAAAAAAAAAAAGATATCTTGGAAAGAGTGGAGAGAGTTAGCTAAGTATTTTTGTTTGAGTCTCTTAAAATTTATCAAGAACATATCTAGTGGGGCTGTAGTTATTTGAAATTTTTTTGACTGGAATTGAATAGAAGTTCAATGAGGTTGTTTTGACAGAGATGTATCTCAAAGATTGCTCACTTTCTGGGCTGTCAAGTCGGCGATGGCCATTTGGAGAAGGGTTGTTTTGTCCCATACTCTCCTTTCCACAGGTGGCGTGGGGTTCCCTTGACATGGAGGGAAACTCCATGTAGTATTATTTTTAATACTTTATAGCATATAATTCTTAAGACATACCTTTGAAGAATGTTCATTACCATAATAATGGTGAATGATTTTAATGTTTCCTGAATAATTTTAGTCTAGTTATTGATAAGTTAAGAAAGGAGACCATAAAATAAAGAAAGTAGGAGAAGTTGGGTTCCTTGATTGTGATTAACAAAGCTGTAAATTTGTGCTTAATTTTTTGGAAAAATTATGAGTGTTATAATAATGTTTTATTTGTATTCAGAAATGGATAGGTCAGGAATATGTAACATACATAAATAATTATAATACAGGCTATAAAGTAAGAGCAAGGACACAAATTTTCAGAAAAAAATTGTCTGCAGTCGATTAGGGATTTTTAAACTGGAATGAGAAGACTGGATGAAATTCACTGTGACATTTTGTTTAAAGATAATTAGAGTTTGCAGTAACATAGAAAGGAGCTTATATGCGGAGGAAACATAGTGAGTTAAAATGTATTGATGGGAAAGAAAGCTGTAACAGAGAGCAAGGCGCTTTTTCCGCGAACTGGAGCGTGAATGAAGGCAAAAAGTATGATGTTTATTCTCCACACAGTGCAGAAACATTGCAGGTGAAGAATGGTCTGGTGGTGGAAAAGTCCACCTGTGATTCTAACATGTCGAAGACATAAAGAGTAAGCGACTATGTTACGCCTGGAGGTGGACTGTGAGCTGCTGCCCCAGTAGAAAATATACTTCCCAGCGATCGTAAACTCAGCTACAGTAAAGAATTAAAGAAACCGAGTTAAAATTAAGAGAAAATTTATTTAGAAGACAATTTATTTAAAAGCGGTGAAAAGGGGGGACGGGAGATGGTAGATAGCTACTGGAGGAGTAGGAAGCATTTGAAAGTGAAATACTCCTGGATCTCTTGCCTGCAGCTTCTTTTATTGAGATCCTTAGCCCATTTAGGCTCCTTGAATCTGATTGGCTGTCTGGCTTGTCCTTCATCTTCTTCCTGGCTTGTCCTTGGATTTCTTCCAGCCGTGTGACCCCTCCCTGTTTTTTGGTGGAGGATAATGTCATGGGTGGGGGCCTCAAGGACAAATTACTTAGATTTAAGGAATAAAGGGGAAGTTTGTGATTCTTATATGAATCATACTACCTCAGGCCTTGCCTTAACTAGCATATTAGCGCTGTCTCTGCCCTTCAGAGTCTGGCTAAAGAGGTCAAAGTTGCCTATTAATTTTTAAAAATGTCTAATGAGGCCTTTACCTTATCTTTTCCCTACTGATTGTTGACCCCCTGTCCCTACGACTAAGTGTAGAGAGATCTATCAGGTGGTAGGTGTGTGAAGTAGTTGAGACTCAATGGTATCTAAAAAGACATGGCAGAGAAAGATCTGAGATTTTTCAAAGATTTAAAAATTATACAATGTATCAAAACATGGTACCCCACCGACACATGATTTTTATATAGAAGTGAAAAATACATTTAATTAATAAGAAAGGATAGAGTTTACAGCATGGGACGCCTGAACAAGGATGAAAGCTGAAATAGAGCATTAATCAAACACATTTTCTCCCATAGCTGAAAAAAGTTGAATTCAGTAGACACGGTCTCTGTTTTATTTTTTCATTCATTAAGAATGATTTTTTTGTAATTATGTTATTTTAGTTACTATGAAAACTCTGTGTGAAAATGAAGAAAATCCAATTGATTATTTCTTTTTAGTTTGTTCCCAAAGAAAATTCCTGAAAGAAGTTGTTGGCTTGTCTCCTGTCCCCATTTGCTCTTGTCAGTGTGGTCTTTGCCTCAGTTACGTCATTAAAACTCCACCACTGGCCTTCGTGTTACTTAACCAACAGTTACTTCTCAGTTCTCAGGTCACTTGGTTTTCCATAGGTGGGTGACTCAGTTTATCTTTTCTACTGTCTTGTATCCTTGTCATTTTGACTTCCTGTATCTCCAGGCCGATTTTCTCCTGCTTCATTTGCTAGGATTTTGTTATCGTTTTCTGATTTTTCTTCTATTCGTCTTAATCTTAGAGTGTTGGAGGGCTCATTACTTGAGTTTCTCTTCACTACAGACACCATATTTTGGTGATCTCATTCATATAATTAAAACATTATCTTTGTTGAAGAGATGTCCATATTTATATTTTTATCTAGAATTTTTCTCCTGACCTCGGAGTCTTGTATCTTCTTGGGTATTCAGTACAACTTCACTGATATGAAAGTGACATTTCGAATCAACAAGTCCAAAATTGAACTTATTTTTCCTCGTAAACCTTTTTTCATTCAGATGTCCCCATCTAAGTTGGATGTTCTCTTGCTTACACTGACACTTGTGTCCTCTTCTACTCTTACATCACTACATACAATAAATACATCACAGGTTACTTAGGGCACTAGACTGTTACCCTTTTGTTTTTCCTGCCATACCAATCCAATTTCACTGTAAGAATTATTCATGTGAAATGCAAGTCTTATGGTGCCACTTCATTGTTTACAATGCTGCAATGATTCCACATTTTGCTCACTGTAAAAACTGAAGTCTTTATAATCACGCACAAGGAACCATTCAGTCTGTCCACCATCATCACTACAGTATTGCTCTGAGATATTTTTATCATGTTCCTTCCTTTCATCTTTTCCTACTTCTTCTCTGTACTGTCTTGCTTTTATCTGTTCATTAACATACCAGAAACAGTCATAATTTAGGATCTTCATATTTGTTGCTCTCTCTGTTTAGAATTCTCTTTCCATTTATATTGGCAAAGGTGATTTACTTCTTCGAGGCTAATGAAATATCACACCTACCTTGTCTCTCAATCTTAAACTATAGGTTCTTTCTTGTCCTAACCTCAGAAACATATTACCTATATTTTATTTTCTTTTGATTTTTGTTACTGAGGTTTTATTATTCTGGGGTGATCTATATCTAGGTATTATACAGCTATCACATGTATTTATGTAATTTGTTATGTTTATCCCTGTCCCCATTAAAACATACTATTCTTGAGGACAGGAATTTCTGTCCTTTTGGTCCTAGAAAACACCTGGCACACAGAAACACTAAATAAATAATGAATAGATTCACAGTGCCGTGAGGAGACTGTACACATAGCCATGGCTGCGCCCTGCTTTAACAAAGAAGGGAGAGTTCTGTTTTCTTGGGTAAAAAGTCTCCAAAAAAGGCTGACGTGGCTGAATTGCAAAATATTAATTTTGAGACCTTGATTGTTAAATTTTAATAAAGATAACAAATATCTTTATATCTACACTATACTGGAGTTTCTGGTATAAAATATAAGACATGTTAAAGATTTTCCTATCAAGCAAAATAATACAATTTGTAGTGCAAATAATTCTACTTGAATGAAATCTTAAATCAACATAGACATTCCCAATGCCGACCTGTCAGAATTATACTAAGACTCAGGTCACTTGTAATCTTCTCCAAAAAGCACTACTTGACTCGCTTTAATCATATATAAGCATTTCTTGTTATTACTTTTGACTAATATACAATTCTTCATTCTAAATTATAAGCCCACAGTGAACGCGAAACTTTACATTTACCTGTGTGTGGCCTGCAATTTACAGGAAAGGTCCTTGCACGCAGTTGATGATAAGAGGTTATACTACATTTTACCTTCAGACTTTTCTAAGCCTAAGAATTACAGTGAAATGTTTCGATCCCATTTCATTGATACATTTAATTTTATTTTAGTGTCATAATGTATATAGAAACTGAACCTATGAATTTGATTTTATGAGCCTCTGAAACCAAGAAGAAAGGGAAAAAATGTTCAATACCTCTCAAGTTCCAGGAAATGTGTTTGGGTATTTACTGTGTCATCTCACATCATATTTAAAATAGCATCATTGTACAGGTATAATTATCCTTCCGTTTTGTAAATGAGGAAACTGAGTCTCATAAATATTAAATGATATCTTGAAGGTCACATGGTCATATGTCTTGTGACAGAGCTAGAATTCTAACCTAATTGTGCATTATTCCACTAAATCATGCTTCACGTGGCAAAGGAAAAGAACAAAGGAGAAACAATGGCAAACTCACAATGTTAAAACAATGGGATACAATAAAATAGAAATGATGAATGTCACATTGGGGCAGAGTTTGTGGAACTAATTCCTCAGTGCCATAAACAATAGGTTCTGGGAAGTGTTCACATTAAAACTTACAAGACAAGGAGCTATTCTCGACTCTGTTTGAGTGAAACACCTGTGTCATCAGTGGCATTAAAAGAGGTTGCAATGCTAAGGCAAGATGATGGTTACATAATTAAGTTTGACATCTTCACTGGAGATTGTATCAGATAGTCCTGGCTCCATGAACTCTGAGAAAAAAAAATAGAGCTAGTTATAAACTGCCTGAAGGGAAAGTTAAAAAAAAATTAACATCCATAGAATCCAAAGGAAATTGGTTTAAGAATAACAGGATAATTCCCAAAGGTTTGTCAGCTGCAGATAAAAAAAAAAAAATAGGAGCTAAGAGAGTGATAATAGAGTGGCTAGATGTAGCAATAGAAGTTGCTTTAGGTCAAGAATGTCTATTTTTTTTTTTTTAAGAATGTCTAGTTTATATAAGAGTGGTTTGTAATTCCCACTGTGAGAGACATAGTTAAGAAATATAGCATAGGAAAATAAAATAGGAAAATAGTTCTGTCATAGATATGTCTACCTTATCAAATATTTTGCATAGGCATTCATATCCTGCCATTGTAATATGAGAAATAGTGGACAACCACTGTGGTAAGGCATTAATCTTTTCCAAAAGTTTTCTTTTTGAGCACACATTTCCTGACTTTCTTTGTATTTATTTGTGATTTCACTCAGTGCTCACTAGTGGTACTTGAAAAGACTGTTTTAGTCAATGATTTGCAAGGGAATAGATTTAATACAGGACACATAAATTTATGGAATTATAATATTCACCCAAAAATGTGACATATCTTTGACAGGCATGATTGACATACATGAAAACACATGGAAAGATATTGCGTTACTGAGCTGCTCACCCACTGAGGGACACTGATTTTTTTTTAGCTTATTTGAGTAAGAAATGTATTTATACAGTATTCGATCCATCTTATACTAGGTCGGATCAAACGACACAGTGAAGTTTTAAATGTATTACAGTAAAGGGCACATTGCCAATAATGCCCCTCAAAATATCCCCCCTCACTTTGAATACGCTTACCCCATTGTTCTGCCACTTTCTGAAGTATTTTCTGGACCTCCTTTTCCTTTAGTATATTTAGTTGATTGTTCTGGCTGTCTTGCTGTACTGAATCCTTTGAAAACGTTTACATTTCATTGTGATTTTGATTTTCTGGAAGAGTGAGAATTTGCATGGTGCCAGATCCAGTGGCACCATAAAGTGGATGAGCAGAGCACACACCTTACGGTTTTTAAGAGCCTGTCTTTCCATCGATGGCGCTCAGCAGAGGCATTCATCATAGTTTTGGTCATACTTCATAAAAACACTCGTGAAAGGGGACTTCTGGAACTGCTTCACAAAGTGGACAGAGTGTTGGAATAAGTGTATTCAAACTGCGGATGAGTATTTTGAAGGGGATTAATGGTGATGTGTCTTTTAGTGTAAAGTTTTTTTGTTTTTAAATACACACTGTGTTGTTTGATGGGCCCTTGCATTTTGGCTTTGAGTGCTACAGTGATCAGTATTATATTAAATAATATGATGATTTTTCGCTCCATTCTCATCACGGATAAATGAAATTGCAGGTTCAGAAAAGTAAGATTTATGGTTAAAAGTATAGACTTTATAAATACTATATGTAAAGCTAACAAATTACAGCTGTGGGAAGGATGGAGGTATAGAGAAAGAAAAGGATATAGACTCTGAAACATGAGTCAAGTAGTAGGGATATTACTTACTTAAGGAAAAAAATCTAACCTTAGTTTGGAATATCATAGGTTGCAGTTTCAACCTGGCTTCCAAAGTTTGAAGGAATCAGTGTAAGTCACAAGTTAACACACACACACACACACACACACACACACAAAAGCCCTAACACTATGAAACCTATACATAAATAATGATAGTGCTTCCTCAAAAATAATGTTTCCAAAGGTCTCTAAGGAAATTCTAGGCAGTAGTCATTGCTTATTTAAAGATTAGACTTATAAGGACAAAATTATCAATATTTTTAAAATTGGAGGAATAAATGTAAATAGAATTAAACAAGAAAATAATTTAAATTCTAGAATAATATGAAAATGAACAGGAGGCTAAGAATCATGTGATCTAGATCTTGAATATGACTCTGATTAATTTGTTTGACATTGAAGAGCCCATTTGAATTTGTGCTTTGGTTCTTTTACTTGGGAAATGAGAATTATGAGTGTAAGTTTCTAGCCTGTGTTGAAGGCAAATTAGATGGGCTGTATCAAAACACTCTAAGTAGTACAATGTACCAGTGATCTTACCTAAGTTCTGTCATTAGTAAATACAATTTCATCACAGAGAAAGATGCGCTTTTGTCTTAAAAATCCCAAATTTGGCAAGACATTGCTAAAAAGCAGATTTTCATTGTTTTGATATGGAAATTTTAGGATACAACAAGAAGAAAATGAGTACAGCCAACCTTTGCTTCTCTTTATATTCTCTGATAAATACAATGTAGTAAATATTGAGGTATTGCCTCTATAGCATCACCTTCTCTCACCAAAGGTAGAAATCTTTTTTTTTTTTTTTCCTATGAATCTATCTGATCTTTCCATTGACGTTTTCTCCTTGATGCCTGGGTGTGGACAACAGGCAAGTGTCACCTTTCTTGTAGCTAAAGATCTCTGCAGGCTTTTCAATAGGGCCAGAAATATCCCAACCCCTTATACTACCCCATCTTGGAACACAATTTTTTGGCTAACAAGTAAATCAAATCATGACTTTCTTAGTTCATTTGGGATAACAATAGACAAATAGAAATGGTGCCAAACCCAAACAAAAGAAGATTAAGTGTGTTTTTCTTTTCCCCAGTATGGTCAGTTTGGGGGTGGGAGGGCTTTACATATGTTGAAGGCCAGGCAAGAACATACTCTTAAAGTGAAATAAATCGGATGTTTAAATATCGCATTGTTTCTCTGGTGCGAGAAACTGAAAGTGTAAATAAAGACTAAAATGTAATACATTGGGAAAGGGAAGAAAATGTCCAAATGGGAAAGGGAACAAGGGAGGGGAAAGGAACAGAGGGACAAGAGAAATAAGAAATGGAAGGAAAAAATGGAAACAAAGCTTTTGTAGATAGGGAGGGAGGAGGGGGTGAGGGGAGGGACACGGGAAAAAAAGAAGCAACAAGATATGTCATGTACAGGTACAAATCCCCTATGATGAATGTTATCACTGTGTACATCTAAAATGTACCATTAAAATAAAATAAAAAAAAAAAGAACTTAGTAACTGTCTGAGAGCTCAACAATACGAGGTGAAGCTACCTTGTTGTCTCATCCATTTGGGGGCTTTACCAGAGTCTTTTACAGAAAACCACAGCACTACCATTTCCATCTATCTATTAATAAGAACCAGTGCAGTAGAGAATGTATTGATGGTATCTTCTTTCCTGGGAGGTACAAATTAGATGTTGATTGAACAAAAAGTTTGTTCTGATAAAATCAGAGAAATGTCGACCAGGGACTTTGCAATGCAATGGCTGCTGAGAATATGGAGGGATGATAAGAGATGCTGGTTAAAATTATGCTTTTAATTACTCTTTACCTGCGGATGATCGTTGTATTGGTTGAAAGATTTTCCCGGGTGAGATGGATGAAATGTGGCAGAAAGATTTTAGAGATCAGTGCGCCCCGACAGCCAAACGTGTCATAAAAAGAGAGATCTGTGTTTACCAGGGAGCTAAGTTGCTCTCACAGATGATGTTTGGAGTGATGACACTGATGAGGGGAAACAGAAATGGTTCTGGAAATGAGTTTGACAATTTCAAGACACGGAGAGCATTTTAGATTTTAGAATTTTGTCAAAAATAAAGAAATAAAAGCAATGATGGATATGCTGATGAGCTTCCAGTTGTTTCCTTGGTTGTCATTGTCATTGTAGAGAGGACTGCAAGTTGTATCCAAGAAGAAAGGGAAGATCTTGCCTGGCTTCATTTTGCCTAAAGAGGGAAAGTATGAGAGTAGCAGAAAGCCATGTTCTAACCTTGGCAGAAGACTTGCCTGGAATATGGTTGAATTTCTATTATCAATCAATCAAGCATACCATTTAATTTAATTATCGCTTTTCACCTTATGAAGTATAGTAGAGAGAGTGCTAGTTTTCCTTATTTCATAGGTGGCGATACAAGTTTGTAGTAAGTTTTAAAAGACTATAAATTAATAGCTACCTTGTGAAAACACAGATCATTTCCCAAAGTTCCCCTAAGATCCTTTACAAAAGTAGTGAACGTACAACTTTTTTTTTAGAAAAAATATGAAATGTCCACACTATGATTATGAAGTTATAAGGAGACTTGTGTGCACTCTTCTCAGGACACTGAACTACCACTGTTGCAATAATGGAATCTATAATGCTTGGAAGTTTCTTAAAAAATATCACCAAACACTGAGCCACTTTACTTTTGACTGTTTTTATCTCATCTCACACAGCTTACTTACCATTTCTTACATTTCATAATATGAAAAATTTTGTATACTTCATTATACATATATATTTTCTGAAAGTTTCAGATTTTTATCCTGGTTATATAGTGTGAATCAGACAAGATACATTTGTATATATTCATAAGGTACTGGACCCATCGACACATACAAGTTTGTGTTCTCTACCTTTGTCTATCCGTTTCTCTCTGTGTCTCTGTGTTTCTGTGTCTGTCTCTATCTCTGTCTTTTTCTCTCCCCTAAACCTCGAGCTTTTCGTGTGGAAAGCATTTGGCAAATGGCCAGTAAATTCCAATAAAATATTACTATTTTCTTAAAGAGTGTTCAACCTTGAGCTTTTCCTAAATAAATCACTTATTACCTTTATATGAATGAATATTCCTGATTTCTCAATCTATTACCCATCTTAAAAATGTCTAAATATCTTGAGTCCATAGATCCATTTCCAAGGACCAAGCAGAGGGAAATAACACTGAACACAGTTAGAGTCTTATGGAATTGTCTCAGTTACTTCTCTCATGGCTGGGACACAATCCCTGACACTCTCAACTCTAAGGAGGAAAGGTTGTTTATGGATCACAGTTCTTAGAGGTTTCAGCTCATAGTCAGCCGGCTCCAAAGAGGGCGGTGTGGCCAGGGTCCGGCAGAGAAGAAATAGCTCATGACATGAGGGCGAGAAACTGAGAACTGTCAAGGGGGGAAGGCTGGAGAGAGACCCTTCCAGCCCATGTCTCCAGGGACCCACCTCTCCCCTGCTTTACTACCCAACGTCACATTTGGCTGTGAACTCATCGGTGGACTACTCCATGATCCAATCACCCAGCAAGAGCCCTGCCTATAAGCATATGTGGCTTTGGGGTAGCAGCTAAATATAAACCCTAAGAGGGACCAATCCCACAAAAAGGGAATATTAATTTATTTATAACCAAGTCTTTGGCGAGAACAGACACCCATCAAAATATTTATAGATTTTTAATAAAATGAAAAAATGTATGCATATGAAATTGTTGTTAAGCCAGCAAATTAGAGGAAAATTTGCATGTATAGCGTCACTTCAGTCACTGAAACCATGCCCAGGGAACTGGATAGAAATTATCAAAATGTGGCCACGAGTCAAGAATTCCACTATGAGAATAAGGTTGGAAATTTTCTTCCATCTCTATGTGTTTTTCCTAAATATTTACCTATAATTACATTTATTTTTCAAATTAAACAGTGTTTGATCTTTATGACATACAAGCGTGCAGAGTCTAATGAATACAAATGATTCACAATGAAAAATCAAGACACATTCACCTGCTCTTGGTAATACTTCTTTTCCCTTGAGAATGGCAATCAAAGCATTATTACAGAAGTTAGCAGATGGTCCCTGGGACAGTCTATGGAAATGTATAATTTGCTCAATAGTTTTCCTACTAATTGTAGCCAGGCCACCTTTGATTCATTGGTGTTGACAAACACAAGAAATAATATCTTGATGTTAGGCAATTTAGAAGCATATACTTGATCATTATTTCCTAGTAGCACTCTGATTTTAGTTATTTTTGTAAATTAATTCTGTTTATCTTTATTCATTACTCCAGAGGCAAAATAAAAGTCTCAGTGTCTTCTTTATAATCCTGTCATTTTATGTTTCCTGGCCACCTTAGGAGTCATTTACTTTGTGTTATTTTGGAAGGTGCTACATGAAACAGAAAACTAAAATCACAGGGAAGCATATTTCAGGTCTCCATGAAGAAGTGATTTCTAATCACATTAATAATAACAGTAGCAGTAATCCCTCTTTCCCTAATTATTTACCATTTCTAATGACCTCTTTTCTGGCCTATCTTATGAACAGTGACTTTATTAACACTGGAAACGTTCCGGGAAGCCTGGAATGACCAAACAAATAGGTTATGGGTGAAAATATAAATATTTGAAAAGGCTGAACTAGAATATTTTCAAGATCTCATCTAAATGCAATATCCCCTCTTGTCTATGTTAAGAATTTCGGGTTAATAATTTAGTTAACATCCTGATAAACTTATGGTCTAGGTTTGGAAAAGTCACTTAGCTGTTAGTTTTTCACACTATAAAAAAGTTAATAGACTAATCGTGTCAGAAGGATGCTATACGGATTAATTGGCTGATATGTGAACAGTGATAAAGCTTAGACAATACAAATTCTACCTAATAATAAAAGCTGCTGAAAGGTCCACTTGGAATTTACCCAGCACTTTATAATGTAAATGGGAGGCAAAGGGTAAAATGGCCAAAAAATAAATAAATAAATAAATAAAGAGTGCACGGCACATAAACGCAAACGATTTTAATATATACACATGCGCATACACGCAACAACTTAATTAACCTGTAGAGACCTCTACTCCCCAAGTGCCTCTAAGTAGATACATTAAACAGGATATGTAAAGGGATTATGGGTCCTAATGAGAGAACGATCTGTAGTTAAACAGCATATGTTAGTTTAGGCTTTTACAATGACCTTTTCATTTTGTACTCTTTAAAATAAACTTTTTTAGTACAGCTTTAGATTTTCAGAAAAAGTGTAAAAAGAGTTCACAGGATTCCCATATGCTTGACAGCTTCTCCTTGTACTAACATTTTACATTAGTATGGTACATCTGTTGTAATTAAAGAACCAATATTTATACATCATTTTTAGATAATATTCATGCTCTATTCAGCTCTCTTTAGATTTTACTTAATGTCCCTTTTCTATTGCATGATTCCATCTGGGATATGTTTTTAGTCATCATAGTTACTTAGGTTCCTTTGAACTGTAGCAGTTTATCAAAATTTTCTTCTTTTGGATGACTGTTGTCAACTGACTCATATTTCCTCAAAATTCCCTATGTCGAAAGCTTCATAGTCAGTGTGATGGTACAAGACGGAGTCTTTAGAAGGTGATTCGGCAGGAATTTCTACATCCAGGTCCTGAGAGGCAGTACTCAGATGTCACGCCTCAGGCTGACAACAGCTCTAGGCCATTCTTAGAAGTCCCATCTGTTTGGGATTTTGTAATTAACAGGTTAAATCTGCTTTCCCGGCCAGCTTCTGCCACGCCCTACTGTCCTACTTCACTATTTAGATGGTATTTTAAACCTGGGGCCCTCTTGATAGAATCACTATCATTAAAAGATGATTTACTGAAGAATTTTATCTTCTCCCATCCTGTGTGGACATAGCAGTAATTACCATGTCAGGAAAAGAGCTCTCACTAGACCCTGATCTTGGACTTGCAGGCTCCATAACTATAAGAAAATAAATTTCAGGCACCCAGTTTATGCTATTTTGTTGTGTCAGGTGAGCTGTCTATGCCAGTAACCTTGACAGTCGTGAGAAGTACTTATCAAGTAGTTTGAAGAAAGTTTCTCGGTTAGATTTCTTTGATATTTTTCTTGTGATTAGACTGGGGTGCGTGACAGGGAGCCCAGAGAGGTCAAGTGCCATTTTCTTTCTATCACATCAAAGGTACATACAATTAAAACGACGTATCACTTTTGGTGTTGACATTGATCAACTGCCTGAGGTCATGTCTGTCAGTTTTCCCCACAGGAAGTTATCATGTTTCCCTTTCCATACTATA
>PVJO010020937.1:0-31007 GCA_004026905.1 Hystrix cristata | reverse complement strand
TGAGAACATACTCTTAAGTGAAATAAATCAGACACTCATGAGCACACATCGAATTGTTTCTCTGATATGAGAAACCATAACTGTAAATAAGGACAAAGAGGTGTAATAGATATTATATAAAAGGAAGATGGTGTGCAAAGGAGAGGAGTACTAGAAGGAAAGAAGGGGAAAAGCAGAAAGGCAACAGGGGAAAGAGAGGGGAAAGGGAAAATATGGAAAATGATGAATGAACCTGCTGTAAATAGGGAGGGAGGGAGCAGAGGGGAGGGGCGGGGGAGAGGGGGGAGAACCAAGATACATCATGTATAGGTACAGAACAATTGTAATGAATGAGACCATTGTATGAAGAATGTACCAATACATGTTCTTGGTTTAAAATAAAAAATAAACCTTGAAAAAAAAAGAAAGTAATATGAGTAATGTCTAGAGTATTTATGATATTTTAATATTCAGATTCTTGTGGGTGAGGCAATTCTAAAGCTAAGTTTACTGAACTTTCATCACTAAGTCATATTTCTGTTCATTCTTACATTTGGTACTTACTGTATCTTTTCTTGTCATGACAGTATGGATGAGGGACAGAAATTGCTCTTGCAAAATGGGTAAAAGTTTTCTGCTACATAACCTTAAGTGATTCACAGTAACGCAAAAAACTTTGTAAAACTGTACTTGGATATATGTTACTATCTATTATCATCTGCTTGGTTGATATTAATCAAACCATTTTACAATAGATTATTTCACCTTTCAAATTTATAAAAATCAAAACACTGAGCAAAAATGGCCACAATTGCATGTGAATATCCTATATGAACTCCTGTATTTGTATTATATGACATAAACAAGATTATAGTAAATGAATATATATGTTTTATAGACTTGCATAAGAGACATGTATCAACGTAAAAAAAATTGTTGATTTTAAAAACTGCTACTATGAAAATAATTTTGGCATTATGCAGAGAAATCATAAATACAGATACATGTATGTGACACAAATATAAATTAGTATTGCTTGAAATACAAAATTTATGAATACAGTTTCATATGAAGAAAAGTATTATTTTATGTTAATTTTATCTCCATTAAAATTTGTGTTTACAGGATAGTTTTAATTTTTTAATTATTTCTTTTAGTGGTACATTTTAGATAAACATAGTGATAATATTCATCATAGGGAACTTTTACCAGTACATGATATGTCTTGCTGCTTTTTTTCGCTATTCCCGTCCCCTCCCTTCAACCCCTCTTCCCTCCTTTTTTACAAAACCTTTGTTTCCATTTTTTTTCCTTTATTCTTTTTTCTCTTGTCTCTCCATTCTCTTCCCCACCCCCCTCCCTTGTTCCCCTTCCCATTCGTACAATTTCTTTCCTTTCCCAATATAGCTAAATCTTGGAAACAGTCCAAATACCCATCAACCAATGAATGGATAAAGAAAATGTGGGATTTTTTATACAATAGAGTACTACTCTGCCATAAAGAATGGTAAACTTGAGATATTTCTAGGTAAATGGATGCATACTGAGACCATACTCTTAAGTGAAATAAACCGGACATACATGTTTAAATACTGCATTGTTTCTCTGGTGTGAGAAACAGAAAGTGTAAATACAGGATAGTTTTTAAGAACAATGCAAACCAAAAACAAACAAACAAACAAAAAAACACCAAAAAAAAAAAAAAAAAAACCAAACACTAAAGTTATCTATTTGTAAATGTGCTTATTAGGATATTCAAGACCAAGGATTCAATCATTAGTGTCTATGTGATTTTCCACCAATCTGTTCAACCTATTTGCTGTTCTTCCTTGGCATACGTTTAAAACACATATGATCTTTGAATTTCAGTAATGTATGGTCACATAATGAAGTGCCACCCATTGGTATGGAAAGGGGAAAAATGTTTGTCCCTTCCAGATTTAGTCACATAGACCTTCCAGTGTCATATTCTACAGTATTTCCCATGTTACAACATCATTTTGCAAATCATAGTGAACCTGGAAGCCAAGTATTGCGTATGGCAGCACTCAGTGTTGAGGCATTAATCAGGACCACGTAACTGCTGGTAGGAAGGAGAAGTTCTGGTGTTGTAGGGAAATAAAATAAATGTCTATCATTCTTAAAACACTATACATAGTAGGAGTGTGTGTGCTTACATATATGTGTGTATACTTGCATGTATATATCAAATTAGCTAGCATGATCTTAACTTATACATAGACATAGAAAACACGGATTTAGAAAAAACTGCAATGAAGTAAAACTTAAAAAGTGATTAGGAATTATGCTTCTTCTGTTTGTGATTTTCTTATCATTTAATTTTTTTGTTGTTGTTTTTTATACTGTCCACTAGGTTCAATTTTTCAAATAAGGGCAAATCTTTAATTTATGTCTCTATTTTGTGTTTTCTTTTTTTTTTTTTTTAAACAAAATCTTTGACATATTTTGGCTAAGACTGAGAGTTTATTCCAGGAGTAAAAGCCTGATTTAACACTGAAATATGAATTCATGTAAATTACTGTATTAATGACTAAGAAAGAAAATCTTCATTATCATTTCAATAAATGCAGAAAATGTATTTCATAAAACTTAATTCGTAAAGAATTAACAAATATATTTTTATACATATACATATATCCCACCAGAAGAATAAGGGAAGGAACCAGTAGATCAAAACTTCTAATAAACCTTTGGATGTCAAAAAATAAGTGGAAGGTACCTAACTGATGTGAATAGAAGCAGTTACCAGAAACACCCACCTAAAAGAAAAGACCACTGAGAGGCTCAGAATTTGCAAACACTGGGTTCCACAGACTGCACAAGGGAGGACACAAAACCACGATGAGACACCACTTCACACTAACCAGGATGATTACAGTAAAAAGTTAATAAGTAAATGTGGAAAAACACACAGCTAGTAGGAACATAAAATGGCACAGCCACTTTGGAAAAGAGCTGGCAGTTTACCAAGTGACTAAACACAAAGTTACCATAAGATCCAGGAAATTCTGCACCTAGATATATAATCAATAATAACTGAAAACACAGAACATGCGCACACAGATATTCACAGCAGCATTCATAATAGACAAAAAAGTAGAAACAATCCAAATATCCACTATCTGGTGAATGGATGAATAAAATGTTAAAAAACAACAACAACAACAAAAACTTATTTCATGATAAAAAAAAAAAATCACAGCAGCTATGGTGAGAAAGTAACTTTTTTCATTTGATAAGGGATGCGTTCCAAAAAAAAAATCACTTTCAAATAATTTGATTCATTATGAAGGCCTAAATATTTTTTCCTTAGACTCAAGAGTGAGGCAAGAGCGTCCACTCCAATCATGCCTATACAATATCATATTGGAGTTTCTAGCCAATCAAGGAAGACATAAAAAGAAATAAAGAAAGAAAACTGAGTATTTTGGCATGCCATGGTTATTTACACAAAAATACAAAATAATCTACAGAAAACTCCCAGAACTAATAATTATATAACCTTGCAAGATAAAAGGTCAATTATATTTCTTTACATTAACAATAAGCATTTATAATTTGACATGAAAGTATATTAAAATTTATTGTGATACCCAAAACCAAAGTAAATAGACACAAGTCAAGCCAAATGTGGGAAAAATATACACTGAAAATACACAAAATATAGCTGAAGAAGTTTGAGGATTTCATTTATCTGATGGAACAATACACTATGGTCATGTATTAAAATACTATAGTAACAAATTCTTTTCAAATCAACACATAAATTCAATTCTAGTCAAAGATAATTTTTTTTTTTAGATCATAGCAATTTAATTCTAGAATTTTTGGAAAGTTAAAGGAATTGGAGTAACTAAAATAATTTTTTAAAAGTTAGAGGAATCACATTACCTAATTTAGAACCTACTACAAAGGTATGGAAATCAAGACAGTGTGGATTGGAAGAGGATGCACACATACATCGTGAGACAGAATGGAGGCCAGAAATAGTTTTAGATAAATATAAATAATTGATTTTGGCAGATATAGGGCAAATCCATACAGAAAGTATCTTCTAAAAATGATGTTATAAAATGGAAAATCTACAGGATAAAATATAAATTTTAATTTATTAAAAGTATCTAAAATTGACTCATACTAAAACATAAACATCTAAACCTTCGGTTAGAAAATACAGAAGAAAAAATCTTTACTGATTTTTAAGCAAAAGTGTCTTATATATGCCTCTATCCATAAAAGAGAAAAATGATAAATTAGACTTTACCAGAATGAAATCTTTGCCTCTGTGAAATACCTGTTAAGAGCATGAATAAAAGCAATACACTGAGAATATATTTGTAAAAGATATATCCGAAAAAGGACTTATATCAAGAATACTTAATCCTCAAAACTCATTAGTAAGAAAATAAATAATCCAATACAAAAGTGGAAAAATAAATACTTGAACTAGAAGAGACGTAGAATAGCAAAGGAAATTCTGGACAACGAGGGCAAGGCAGCGGGCATCAGGATGCCGGACTTCAAATTATACTACAAATCTACAGTGATAGAAACAGCATGATATTGGCCAGAAAACAAGAATGGACTTGTGGATCAATGAAACAGAATAGAAGACGCAGAAACAACTCCAGGCATACTCAACTACATGATCTTTGAAAAGGGAGCAAATCCTTTCACTGTAGGAAAGACAGCCTCTTTAACAAATGGTGCTGGGAAAACTGTCTACCTGAATGCTGTATTTGAACCTAGACCCTTATCTCTCACCATGCACTAAACTAAAAATCAAAATAGATCAAAAATCTAAACATTAGAAACACTTAATTCCCTGGAAAATAAAATAGGTAATAAAATAAAAACATAGGTGTAGGCAGAGACTTTTTGAACAGAATCTCAGTTGCACAAGAAATAATACAAAGAACCAACAAACGTGAACATGTCAAATTGGAAAAAAAAAAAAAAAAAAACTTCTCACATCAAAGGAAGCCAAAAAGAGAGTGAAGAGATAACCTACACAATGGGAATTTCTTTGGCCAGCTATTCCTCTGACAAAGGACTAATATATAGATTATGTGAAGAAATACAAAAGATTAGACATTCCAAATTTAAAGATCCATTAAAAGTGGGCATCTTAAATGAACATCCATTTCTCAGATGAGGAAATAAAAACAACCGATAAATATATGAGAAAATGTTAAACATCATGGGCATTTGAGAAATGCGAATTGAAACAATGAGATTTCATCTTGCTCCAGAAAGAATGGCTGTCTTCAAGAACTCAGCCACTGAATGCTGGTGGGGTTGTGGGGGAAAAGGAACTTTTTTTCACTGTTGGTGGGAGTGTAAACTGATAAAACCACTGTGGAAATCAATATGGAGATTTCTCAAGAATCTAAAAATAGAAATTCCATTTGATTCAGCTATTCCTCTTTTAGGAATAGAATTCTTCCCAAAAGAGTTAAATACATCATACCACAGTGATGTATGCATATCCATGATTATAGCAGCACAATTTATACTAGCTAAGTCTTGGAAACAGCCTATATGTTCATCAATAGATCAAGAGGTAAAGAAAATATGGTATTTATATGCAATGGAGTACTACCCTGCCATAAAGAAGGATAAACTTGAGTTACCTCATAGTTTCTCTTATGCAAAACAACAACAACAACAACAACAAAACCCTATATATACAAATAAAGTGTGAAAAAAGACAGATAATAGGAAAAAAGAGAAAAATTTATCATAATCCATCAAGGACAATGTATCATATTTTTGGCTTAGTAGTATGGTTGTTAATCTATATACATGATAATCAACTTTTGAAGGGCTTACGAGATAAATGAATGAATCAGTTGAAATAGAAGAGGGGAGGAGGAAAACAAAAAGAAATGAGATGTTATATACATGATGTTCATGTAACGATTCCTCAGAATGAATGCAACTACTGTGTACTGCAAACAGGTACTAATAAAAATTTAAAAACTTAAAAAGCAAACAAAAGGATAAAGTAACTTAAAATTAAAAAAAAAAGAATCTCTGCAAAATAAGATATTTAAATGACAACAAAAAAAGATGTACATCCTCATTATTCATTTAAAATGCAAATTAAACTACAAAGAGGTAATACGTCATATGTATTACAATGACTAAAAAGCAATGAAAGACAATATTATATCTGGTGCAATATTACTATACATCACAAAAATAATTTTGCTGTATATAAATTTTAAAAAAATGATTAAGCAAATTATCACTCAGAAATGGTGACTTATGTACATTTCCTTTCTCTACATCTATCTGTGTTGGCAGAGAGCTTTTTCACAAATACAAAACCAATTGCCTGACATTTTGGTCATGGATTCATTTCTGCTTGGAGGAGCTACAAAAGTGATATTCAGTGTTATGTAGTACCTGATTTAGCCCTCACTTCTGCAAGATTGCTGTGTGTGTGCATGTGTGCATGTGTGTGTGCACTTATCAATTATTTTCTGACCTCAACACAAAGTAGGAATTTGGTATACTCTTGCCAAATTTTGTTTTTATATTCATTTGAAAATGTCAAGAAACATTATTCAAATAAACATTTAGAGTGGATATAAAAAAGGAAAAAAAAACAGAATATTTTGGCAGGGCTCCTTTTTTGATACACTTTTTGTCCCATAAATGCACAAATTATCAAGGCAATCTGTACATAACCAAGTTGCACTCCTTTCAGCAAACAAGATGCTAGCACCATTCTGGACATGTCCTCAGGCAGTTGCAAACTTTCCTATACTATCCCAAAAATCAACAGCCAATTTATAATTTAAAAAGTAGCTAATTAATCCCTAAGTAATCTTAGAAAATTTTAACCTCTAAGATAAAACCCAAATGAACTCCCTAAGCCTTTTCAGAGAGGCAGAAGCTCGTTGACAGTACATCAATGAGGCTAATTAAAAAAACAAATAATCAAACAGAAGAGTTGGCTCTAATCATCATTTACTTGCAGAGAAATACATCCTTTGCATATGACATCTTTAAGCTTCTACTCAACATATGAAATTATTTCCAGCCCTAATTTTGTACAAATAATACATGCAAGAAAGGAAATAAAAAACTACTAGATTACTTCCAACATCACTTCAGGTACTTCTCGAATTCAAAAGGATGCTTTTTAAACCAAAAATAAAATATACAGGGTAAAGCTCTGTGGAAGAAAATATGTGCACCAATATGACACATATGATTTTTCTAATATGAGGAATGAGAGATAGTTTCTGTTTTCATTCATTCGGATAATATTGAAAGAATGATACTATTTATTAGAGTTAAAAAGATAAATAAGATACAATATCTGGCCGAATTTATATTATAGAACACACTCATGGAAGTCAGAAGAGGAAGACTGAAGCCAGGGAAATGGGTTCAAAGTCTGGGACATGTCCTTGAAGAAGATAAAATGCAAATTATACAACTGCTTCCATAGGAACCACACCGCTGGTCTTGGGGAAGGAGTCAGGGACATTTCCAGGAAAGACAGTTACCTTGATTAAGAGACTTTAAACACCAGTATGTTGCTTTTTAAGAAAAAAGAAAAACAATTCAGTATTGCATACATGATTACGTGTGTCCAATATAAAGTAAAATTAATGAGTCAAGGTGTTGTATAAGTAGCTAAGCATGTTGGTGATGATACCACAATATCTATAATTATTATGCAATCTCTGATTACTAATAATATGTCCCCCATACACTCAGTTACATGATGTACTTATTTTTGCTTGAAAAATTGGTAATAAAAATGGAACAATGATCAATGTATATGTTTTTAGGTGATTATCAAAGTTAAATCCTCAATTAACTGACATTTTAAGTTATAATTCTAATTTAGCATCAATGTCTACCAAAAAAGGTTGACCAGAATCCATCCTTCTTGTCAAACCATAAAATTTAAATGTGGTATCTTACTAGAGAACACATGCTTCTATACTTTATAAACTATAGTTGGTTGATTCAGATTTGGATCTTTCATAACTACCTTCATCAAAACTCCTCTTCCTTTTCCAGGCGAAACTTTGGCACTAGGGCAACAGTGAACTGTCAAAAGTTCCACAGGAATTGAACATTATGAGTCAACCTCTGCATTTTTCTTACGATAAGCAAATTATCAAAGCAAAGACCCACTATCTTTGGCAGCAGAGAGAGCGTAAGAAAGCCTCTTATTTCCTCAAGTATGGACTATCTTATCTGCATGAGGTAGGTGATTAGGGCATGGATGGCTGGCTGGAAAATAGGATGCAACCTGTCAGTCATCAAGATCCTGAACTGAGGATGAGAATAGGCTGTACTGCAAGTATGTAACCTAATCTGGAATAGATCAGACCCATCAATCACTGCCAGATTGACACTGTGGCCAGAGCAGTTTCTGGCTAACTAGATCTGGGATGATATGAAGGGTAGCAACCTTTGATTTTTGTAGCCACTGCAGTCTTGAGGCTCTTCTTTCTTCCTGTTTCTGCATTAGCCCATCTGGCTAATTCTTGGCATCATTCCAACATCATGCACACTTTTGTACATGAGGTACAAATGTTAGGAACCTTACCTCAACAGGCAAAGTAAATGCAAGCACTGAGGGAAGGATTGCACACTTCCTCCCTGCTCATGAGGCTGGAGGCAGGTGAAAATGCCAGCCTTGGTCTCTGTGGGTGACAGTACTCAGAAGGAACTTCCTGAGACATCCTCTTTTTTGCACTGGTTACATTTTCTGAACACATAGTGTCTCTGCCATCCAAGACAGACTAGGAGATCTTGTGGTTGGATGCTAACCCTTTGTACTGAGTTCATCATGTAGTTTAAGAAATCTCTTGGCTAAGTTTTACTCCTGTACTATTGTTTGTGAATCCAGAAATTGCTAGTTTATAATTAAAAAAATCTAAACATTGAAGCCTATCTGGCTAAAATTATTCTTAGTTAAGAAATTGATACATGGCAACTACAGCCAGTCCCAGGTTATATTCTAGGTAAGTGAATCACAACAGTATGTTTAAAAGAACATCTCGTCAAGGTCAAATTGCCTCAGCCATGGAAGGTGAAGAAATGACACTCATTCTTTCCTTCCCGACACCTGAGATAAGGAGAAAAATAAACATAACCTTTGCAAAGTCTTAAGAGGTGAGTAAATGTTATAAATCTTTTAAAACTCCTCTTTTATCTCAGAAGTTCATGGGTATTTTGATTTTTAATCCATAAAGAAGTTTATCTAAAAAAAAAGATAGTGTTTCTTCTGCAAAGTCTGAGTAAATACAAAATTTTCCAGTTAATGCTAGCATATTTATCACTAAATAACTTGACTACATTCACATTCCACATGTATCTATTTCTATGGCTACACAGAAAATTACTATAAGCTTAGTGACTTGAAATAACATCTATTCGTTATCCATCATTCTCTATAGGTCAGGGGTCTGGGCTCTGCTTAACTGAATTTTCTGTTCAGAGTCTCAAAACTCTGTAATGATGATGTTGGGTGGAATTGCAGTTTTATCTGCGTCCCTGGGGGTCCCCTGCATATTCCTTGCATTTATTGGCAGAATTCACTTCCTAGAAGTTGCAGAACTCACGGCAATTTGCTTTTTCAGGATTATGAGGAAAGATATTACTTCTATTACTTTATGCCTCTCATCTCTAGACCCCTTTCTAAAGGCCCCGCCTGATTCAATTAGGTCTATACTGGAATATCTCTCTTTTGATTAAGCAAGTATCAACTGATTAAAGACATTAATTATATGTGCAAAATATTTTTTACATTTACTATATTGAATTGGATGGAAGCAGGTTGTAAGTGTAACACTAAAGTGTTGGGCTAACAGAGGCATTGAAACAGGATGGGAATTATAATGACATCTTAAAATTCTGCTTACTGCGATAAATATTTCAACTTGGGAAACATGGCGTTGATATTTTTTAAGTATTTTAGCAATTCTAAACAAAATATCTGTAGCCCCCTTTTCTTCTCCTTTTTGCTATGTTGTACATTAATGGCTATATTTTGGATTCCCTAAAAGAAAAAGAAAAATAGAACAAACTTTAGGAATTGGGTGACACTATAATTTTGCAATTTCTTTCACTACATATAATTAAATAATTACCTAATATATAAGTTGCTCTATACTTCTAGGTAGCTTTTAAATTTTTCAAAAGTATTTCCACCCTACAGGGAAACTCAGTCTTTTTTGTCTGTTTGATTGCCAGAAATAGTCCTGCTATTTTAGCTCTCTGAACAGTAAATTCTATTTAGCATTCAATTCTAGCATAAAATAATATATTGAAAAATGCAACCTTAGAAATTTATTTAATAGAGTGAATAACAGTTACATATCAAAAGTATATAATAAAAGAATCATATTGTTTCTTAAAAATAGGTGAATATAAAAGTCTGGTTAACTCAAATAATGTCAAAAATACCACCATTACGATGATTTCAAAAGAATCTAGTATATTCCTTTATACCAACTTAGATATTAAGCAAATTTTTAATAAATACTTGAATATTCATTTATATAAAATGATTAGTTTGACCAAATGCAACAAAGTCGTTTACCATACATTTTGGTGTAGATTATTCTTTCTACATTATTCTTTAAACTAAGTCAAATTTCTTAAAACTCATCACAGTGAAGTTGGAGGTATAGTCAGAGAGGAAAACACAAGTAAACAAAAAAGAAGTCATGGTGGTGTGTGCCTCTAAACCCAGCACCCTGGGAACCTGAGGCAGAAGGATGGAAATTTTGAGCCATGTCTGGGCAACTTAATGACTTATTGAGTCCTTGTACTAAAAAAAAAAAAAATGGTACTGATGGGGCTCAATGCAGAGGCCTTGGGTTCAATCCCCAGCAGCACATGGGAGAGAGCGCTACAGAGAAGACAGACTCTCTGCTGACTACTCCCATTTTCCTGACAGGCAGGTCATGAGTTAGTATAAAACAATGGTGAGAATGGAAAGCAAGAGCATAATTTCTCCCTTTCCTCTACTTGGAAGCCAAATTCATCTAATTTCATGATGGCAAGTTGTATTTTTACCACATAAGGTTTCTGAAGTGTAAACAGTGACAGCACACCCAGAGTGCTCTGGACTTGCACCTAGAGGTCTCCTGGGACATTCATCCTTTTCAGACCTGACAATGGCACTGTTCTCTGCATAGGAGAACGGTGAGAAAATGAGTGTGTACAGTGAAACTTCCCCCAAGCAGCAGGGCAAGGAACTCACAATACCTGTGCAGCGCTCGAGCTAGGCTCCCTCTCTCCTTTCCTCCTGCTGTGGCTCTTTGACTGCACTGACCTCGCGGTTATTTGTGGTCTTCATTTAGGGTCTTCACTTCTGTGCACTGAAGTCAAAGCCTCTGTCTCAGGAGGTGATTGCATAATGAAGTGACTTTAGAGGGGGCCTCCATCAGTCTGAGTTGAGTAGCAAGCACTCACAGGGTCTCTCCAGAAGATGGAGGGGCTGCCTCAGCTCTGCGTTGACCTCAGTTGTGCTGCCCTTGTGTGTGGCCTGTTGTCTTTCTCCTCTTCCCATTTTCTCTGCTGCAGTACGCTGATTGCCTATGAGATTACTCACATTCATCTACTCCATGTCACTATGTTTTTACTGATTTTCCATGGAGCGAAGCTGTTTTAGTTGAGAGTTCTAAATAATTTCCATCCTCCATGACACGGTAGGAAAGAGTATTTGAAATAGACAACAGCTCCTTCTGAGTGAATTCCTCTCCTCAAAGGGAGATGACTCATTGTCCCCAATGTCCTCCTTCCTACTGGAGAGGCACCATCCTCTTCTTCAACTTGGGATGTGCTTAAGTAAGCTCAGTTGTTGTGAGGAATAATTCTAGCCTTGTAACTAGGTGATCTATGCTGGAGTCATCGGTCCAGGACTCATTATAGTCCATCTTTGACATTTACTGAATGTGTAAATTCAGACATGGTTGTAAAATGTAACTGAGCCTACACTCCCTCAGTTATATAATGGTCATAATGGCAGTACTTCTCCAATATGATTGTCATATGCATTGTCATATGGATAAACTTATGAATATTGGGCTGGGGATTTAGCTCAGTGGTTAGAGTGCTTGCCTCAAAAGCACAAGGGCCTGAGTTCGATCCCCAGCACTGTACAAAAAACACACAAACAACAACAACAACAACTTACAAATATTCATTCATACAACTTAGCACAGTGCGTGGCCATTTTTGTTTTGTTTTGTTTGTTTTTTGAGTCAAGGTCTCACTATGTAGTCCAGGCTGGCCTTGAATTTGCTATGTACCTCAGACTAGCCTCAAACTCATGGCAATTCTCCTGCCTCAGCCTCCTGAGTGCTAGGATTATAGGCATCACCACCATGCCTGGTTTCTGCCCCTCCCCTGTGTGTGTGTGTGTGTGTGTGTGTGTGTGTGTGTGTGTGTGTGTGTATTCTGCAAAGAAATGCTTTCACATGTCAGGAAAAGAAATATAGTATCAGGCTTTGTCTTAGTTAGATTTTCTAGAGTCAGTGGTTTGTAAGAGAGTAGATTTAATACAGGACATTTATAAGTCACAACATTCACCCATAAGCCAAATGCACGAAGTGCTGAATGTCTATCTAGGCACTAGAGACCTGAAAGATCCAATCAAGGGCTGAGAGCCCACAGTACTGTCCCACGTATGTCTGTGTCTGCAGATGATGGCTGAAGAAATCTTTACTGGAACGAGGGTATGCTGCTCACAGCAGAGATAACAGCCAGAGTGCCTCTGAAGCAACAGCAGCCATCCTCGACAACAGCAAGGCCCCGAGCTCCTTCCTCGACAAGAATAGCCGAGTGCCTTTTGGGAGAACCAGCTGCACCAGAGCTTCTCCTGGGAAACAGCCTGCCAACTAGCTTCTGCTCCCACTCTGCTTTATGTTGTGTCAGCATCAATCCTCAGGTGGATCCTCTACACGCAGAACCACATCAACTCAGTCCAGCTGGGAGCTCTGGCTCAAGTTGACCACAGTAAGTCAACCACATGCTTTTTCAACAGATGGTGTTACCCTTGTATGGGGGGCCCTTGAGGACGTTGTATATCACAGAAAATCCACTACACTGTGAGCCTTTGGCGAAGAAATTGAAAATGCATGTACAGCAATCTCAGTGACCAAGATTACCCAAGCGGCATTTTGTCATACTAAGAAATTTCTGGAAGCTAATGGCCATAACTTTGAGCACCTCTTGTAATTGTGGAGGCCATAGTTTACTTGCAATTAATCTCATGATGTCTCAATAAATTTAGTTTTAAAATATTTATGCAAGTTTTTTTTTTTCCTGAAGAGTATGCATGCATGCATTTTTGGTGCACTCTGGAACTACCTGTCTGTCCATCTGTCTGTCTATCTATCAATCACAGACCCAAGCACCACTAAAAGTAACATTGTGACAAAGTTTACCCAATATGTGATGAAGTAGGCTTAAGTACAGTTATTTTAATTTTAAAAATGCATTAAGTTATTCAACCTTTTGCTTATCCATACATTTGTTTTTTCATTTACTGTTTAATTAATATGAAAGAAGCTCTAGTTAGATCCTGGGCTCTGTGATCAACACTGCAGATAAATGACAAAAAAAATTTCTTTCTTCAAGACACTGACAGGCCAGTTGGAGATACAGATAAACAAAAAAGAGCAGAATTTCTTGAAAATAGTGTTTCAGGGAACATTTTCATGTAGTCATTTATGACCTGCGTTTTGAAAGGTTAATGGTAATTTTCCAAGAAGCACAGAAATGTTCACAAGATCATGTTCAAGAAAGAGTCAGAGATGAGACGTGACAAAGACTATTACTATCTGTTAGCTAAATGTGGTTGTAGGATATAACTAAGCTAATCTTAGTGAGGTAACCGGCACCTGGACATGCCATCCTAGCTTGGTTATACTCTGTCTGGCAGGAAAACTGGAGCACTTAAAAGGAATTTCTCAGGTGAGACAAACAATCAGAAATTTTTCTCTACAAACCATTAGGTTTGAAGAAATTCGAAAAACAGGTTAAAGAGGAAGAGTCAGGAGGAAAAGCTGGAAGCTACTTGCAAAAGTGAAGTACGCTGCAGATCTGACCTATGAGAGGGGCAGTAGGAATGGAGGGGGGAGAATGTGTCGTAAATATATTTAGAAGGCAAAATGAGCTGACCCGAGGGTTTTGCGTAATGTGAGGGTACAAAAGAATGAGAAGTCTTTGTGTGTCCCTGATTACTCAGTGTAACAAACTATGTAGACTATGGTGCAGATAAATTGCAGATGCCAGGATGAAACCATGACGAAGATTACGAGGATCTGAATATTTGATCTCAAATTTTTATGCAGAATTCTAATCACCAAAGTAATAGCATTTGAAGATGGGGCTCTTAGGAGGTCATTAACTCATGGGGGCCTGATCTTCATGAACGGATTAATACCCTTACAAAAGAGAATGTAAAGACTACTTTGTCCATTTAACCATGTGACAAATTGCTGTCTCGGAAGAAATGGGGCCTTGACAGACACTGAAACACCTTGAGTCTTGACTTGGACTCTTCCTGAACCTCCAGATCCGTAAGAAATAAATACTTGTTGTTTGTAAGGCATCCAGTGTGTGCTGTTTTGTTATAGCAGCCAGAATGGGCTAGGATAGTTATGCAGACCAAAGGATATTTCCTAGAAAAATATTTTGAAGTGATTTAAAATGTAGTTATTATTCAATGTTGGATAGTTGGACTTGGATATGAATATGAGATTATTATGGAAACAGAGAAGAAAATGCAGGAAATACATCCTTTGTCAATATTAATGTCTGGGAAAGCTGTATTGATTTGGGAGTCATTAGCAAACTGGTGATATTGGAAATTATAGGGCTGGGTTAAGAGGAAGTTAGTAGAGGTTGAGGAAAAGAAGAAAGAGGACAGCACCATGAGAAAGAGTAAAATCCAAGAGTATCTAAGGAAATACTCTAAAAATAAATACACTGAAAATCAATTTCAGTGTATAATACCGAGAAATAATGGAAAAAATAGCATAAGATTAAGGAAAATGCCAAAAGGCATAGAAAATTTCAAGAAGAAAGGATTAATCAAACATTGAAATGCAGGAAGGTGAGAACTATCTAGAAGTCATTGGTCACATTCTTTTCTAAAAAATTTTATGCAGTCTGGGAACTGAAGCAAGAAAATAAATTGAAGAGTACATGAGCAGGGAGGAAATGAAAACGTGAGTACAAACCACCTTGTAACAAAATTGGATTGAGGCGAACTACGTATGGACATAAATTCAAGTCGAATATGTTTATTAACTTTTGTATACATCACAGCATCTAAGGCACCTCTAATATGGTGCCTTAAATCCAAGGCACCATTATTTTGTGTCAATAGAAAAGAAAAAATTAAACCATGATACAATACTGTCCAAGGTAGAATTTTAGTACTACTATCACGTTGGTATTTATGCGAAGAGGAAAATGAAAGTCAAATGCAGCAATTATAAGCACATTATGATGCCTATACACCACTTAGGAGTTTTAAGATTTTATTAAATAAAAGAAGCATTTCAACACAAGAAAGGTGACTATGTGGAAAAGTGTGGATCTTAGAGTAAATAAAATTATGCAATATAGCTATAAATGCGTGTGTAGGTATGTAGGATGGGCATTCTCAAAAGCTGAAAGGGAGATTTAAGGTAAACATTTCTTGAGAATAGAAGTACAAAAACACCATATTCTTTTGATTTTCTTATTGTGCACGACAATCAGCAGCCCACGTTAATATACGAGTTGTGATTGAAATGGACAGTGAATGTTTGAAACAAAACAATATTACAGTAAGATTCACACTATGATTAACCCTGTTCAAAATACGCCCCCTTGTTTGGACACAATTGTCCCATTCTTGTCACTTTCTGAAACAGATCTGAAACTCCTCTTTCATGTCTTGATGAGGTCTGAAAAAACCAAATGAAAACAAAAAACAAATGCCACTGTGACCCTCATCCAATTAAAAGGCTCTTGAAATTGTTACATTGTCCTCACCCACATTGTGCACCAGATGCGGCACCATCCAACTTCTACCTCTTCCCTAAACTCAAAATTTCCATGAAGTGTAAATGCTTTGAACCAATTCAGGACATTGAGACAGACATATTAGCACAACTCAAGACATTTATGAAAGAGGACTTCCAAGTGTGCTAGTGGGGGGGTATCTTGAAGGGGATTGACAGCAGTGTGCCTTTTACTATAATAAATATCTCAAAATGTAAACATTCACTGCATTTTTTTTTTTTTTGGTCATATGTCTTATCTAATCTCTGTGCTTTGAGTTAGCAATGCAGAAGCAGGAGAAAGAAAAGAGAAAAACAACCAAAAAACAAACCCGAAGTATGCCTTTGGATACATAAAGTACATTTTGAAATAATAAATAGCTTTATAAATAATACTTTCAAAGCAATAACATATTTCAAGGACTTTTGGGATTTTTATTATCTTTGATGAGAGATTAATGAGAGCTTTAATATTAGCTTTTATGTAAAACTCAGATTGCGCCAGGTTTTCAAACCTGCTGTGATGAATTGTGTTTCTTCAATAGGAAATGTTTTAGGTTTGCCATTTTTGCATTAAAAAAGAACATCCATTAGTGTCCCACACTTATTGTCCTGTAGCATTTCTCATCTCGCAAATCTGGTGTTATAAAAGGAAGTACTAGAAAGATATTCAAATTTTTTTACTTGGTATGAATCACCAAAATTTAGCAGTCACTTTGATTCTCACTAATGAGTTAAATAATTACACTTCTCAGGAAATGAAAAATGACTTGCTTAATATTTTCTTTCTCAACCAAAGGTAATATTCTAAGATGTTGAATAACTCATGGAATTAGTAATAAGTTCCTTTATTTTCTATTGGTAAATTCAAAGCTAAATTTTAATGTTAAATGGAAGTTACCATAGACTAGTGCATTTCGGTCACGTAACTGTGGATTTAGCCAAAATAAATGAAAACACACATATTGAGAAAATTTTTCATGTAAAATTAACCACAAAATGTGGCTAAAGTGATCAAAACAGCATTTGGGGCCTGTGGGAAAAGAAGGACTGCAGTTTACACATCATTTTTACTTAATATTGGTACCATCACGATATAGATTAGTGTATTGATAAGAGAAAGTATAACTGTCAAAAATGACAGTTCAAGAAATAAAAGCCTTCAACAAGATCATAGAAGGAAAAAAAGCTCGGGATTCTCATTCTAACTCTAAACACTGACGTAGCTATCAGAGCAAAAACAAAAAACAAAAAACCACATGCATAATAGCTCATCTATTTAGTTTTGAAAACAAAGACCTAAAAGACTGCTTGGAATTTATATAAATGAACATCCAAATAAAATTAACAAAATCTTAAGTAGTAGAACTGAAACACGTTTTAGGGTCAAAGAAGTTTCAAAAAGAAATAAATAGGAATATATTTGATTTCTGTTAGGTGAAGCTACTATGCATTATAACGGATCTTCACTTAAACAGCAAGTACTCTACTACGGTTTTTTTTTGTTTTTTTTTGTTTTGTTTTGTTTTGTTTTTTGTGGTGCCGGGGATCGAACGCAGGCCCTTGTGCTTATAAGGCAAGCACTCTAATCACTGAGCTAAATCCCCAGCCCCTCTACTACGTTCTTTAATGATGTATTTATGTAAAGGTCATTTTCTATGTTAAGAAGACCCACTGGCTGTTTTCAGAACCTAAAGGATAGACCTTGTACATTTCTGCTCCTTCCTCCCTGTGTTATATGTTATCTTCAAGAACAACAAATAAGAAACAAACTCTCCTGACCACATTATTCTCAGTAGTTATGGCCCCTTTGAGGTTCTCTTCTTTATTGTAAAACTTAACAAAATAATTGTCTCTTCTCCCTCTCTCTAATTTTCACTATTTTAACTTTACACTGTAACCACTGTATTGAAATGTAATGCTTATAACATACCGTTTACCCATTTAATGTATACAATTCAGTGTTTCAGTGTATACATGCGTATGTTCAACCATCATTGCTCGCAATTCTAGAGCATTTCTATCATCTCCCAAAGAAGATAGGGAGATTCATTTCCCACTGAGTCCTTTATCCATTACTTTGTTATACTCACATACAACTTTTATCCCAACCTTTTGCAATCACTATTTGGATCAGTTTATCTTCAACGCAACCTCCATCTTCAGTAACGAATTCTAGGATGTGAAAAAGAAAACAAGTACAAAAACAACAAAACTGACTGACAAAAGTAAACACAGTAATCAAGCACCCCGACCGGGAAGATCTGAGTGAAGACCCTCCCTGAGAGCTCGGCTTGTGGTTACTCAAAACCCTGGTGCCTCCAAGAAAGGAGCTCAGGCCCAGGCAGCGAGTGCAGGGAAGCTGAGCCTCCTGCCAGGGGCTTCCTGGTGATGGCCCATGTGATTGACAAAAATGCTGTTTCTTCCTGTGAATTCAAATGAATTAGAGGGCTCTGGGAAATTGTACTTTAATCTTTTAGTTTTGAAAAATACACAAGGCCCAAGGACCTAAGCCGAAGTTAAAGTTCAATGGGGATGTGGGGAGAATTGCACTCCTTGGACGTCTTAGATATCAACTTTCAGGTAGGTGACTGCGGTCGCTGCAGCCCCTGTCACCACGATGGGAGGGCTCTCTCGCCTGCACAACAGGGCATTGCCCAAGCCTGACTATGGGTGGTTGCCTTGGAGCCCACACAAACCTCCACCACCGTGACTCCAATATAGTTGCACGGTCTTCGTGTACTCCTGTTTGCCTTCACACGCAAGCCCTAACAGGAAGTGCTCCATTGTCACGAGCGTCTAAGTAAAGTATGCGAAAGACCATCAGCTTACCACCTGTGCCTACTGCCCCATTCTTTTCCAACTATGCTATCCGAGGCCTGGGAGAAGAGAAACAACAGCCCTCACTGTCAAGGTCAAGGAAGCCAAAGTTCTCTGTGAGACTGTTTTTCCATTCAGTCACCCTTTCCAGCCTGAGTGGAAAATCTCAAGGACCTGGAGACTTCCCACAGATAACAGGTGGAGTAATGCTCTAGTGGGATGTGGCAGATGCCATACCTACCTGACACTGAGACTCTTACAGAGCCTGTTGCCCTGATGAGGGAAACTGTACAGGTGGTGTTACGAATTCTGTTTTCGGCATCCCTCTCTACCTTGATAATCAGGATCAGTTTGTCCTAATGTGAAATGAGCACAATACACCTATAATGTCCTTCCAAGAGCTCCCACAGTTCTCTGGCTCTCTGATATCCATAGATAGCCCACGAATTGAAGTGAGCCCCACTGACAGAAGGAGGATCCTCTTTCCAATATGAAACCACATCCTCTGGAGGGCCCAGACCAGCGCACCACCCAACGATGAATAGAGGCTCTTCTGCCCCATAAGTGGCAACACATATGTAAGGCACTCACAGTCAAAATACAAAAACTCAACACATAAATAAAATTCCTGGGTGAAATCTGGGAAGGGACTGTCCAAAAGGAGATGATTACGAGCTTGTAATCCTCCCTCTTTTAACAAATGAAAAGGAAACCAAGCACTTGTTAGAAAAATATGGCTATCAGATCCCACACAGTCTCCAAGCAAGGATCCTGATTATACGCATTACTGAAAAAGGATGCTGCCATCAACTGGCGTTCTAATCAACTTGCTGCCTTGGAAGCCTTTACTCGGAGCTTGGCCCTGGCTACCCTTCCGAGGGAGCGTATGTAGACAGCCGCACTGTTTGAGTATAGATCTAATGCCACCAATGACAAAAGGGTGTCGCTTCAGGTTGAAGATGCACATTTGGTTTCTAATTTGTAAACCTCTAGAGTTGTCTGAAAGGTACATATTCCTTAAAAATTGATTATTAGCTCAGAATAGGACCTTGGTAAATACTAAGCACAAGACCCAAGGCCATGAAATAATTTTAGGACTAGAGATCTTTACTAAGGTCCCAGCAAATTTTGGAGTGATGGCAGCTCAGGAATCTTCCACAAGAAAGCCTGCTTCAGGGTCTCATATCTCTATTCAAAGGCATTATCGAAGTGCAGGATTGTGGCCTTGTGTTGATCTGATTCTCCTCTCCTTTCTTGCTTGTAGTTCTCAAGAACAAACTGTAGAGAAGTTTGGGAATGTAACCTCCTGAGGTAGGCAGAGAATGGCCAGAACAGCCCACGCTCAGTTCCTGTACCCACCTAGAGTGCAATGTGTTTCAAAGCTTCAGCTCACTACGTCATGCTATCCCAGTTTATACAACTGAAAGTAGGCTGCTTCCAGGGCCCTCAGCTGTGGTGCTGGGACACTTTCAGACAGGACCACATCTGTCTTCTCCATCTGCTGGAGCCTCAAGGGACTGGCTTACAGTCAGACCCAGATTTCCACTGTTCTTTGCTAATTATTAGTAAGTAAATAATATTTTTTGTGTCACCGTTCTATCTCCCTAACAAGTTTTTAACCAGTGTCCAGGGGATAAATGTATTTTGCAAGGAATGTTCCCCTGCATATTGCCCGAGACGCTTGCTGCCATTCTGCCTCAGAGACACGTGTCCCTTCTTGATCCTGCCAAGGAGAGGAAAGCTCATTGTAATGGGCAGAGTTTCATCCATTCCGCCCGACACAGGAGCCCTCCTACATTTTCACGGGTTATATGGCGAATGGTTTGGCCATATCATCATGCCACCAGAAACCCTTAGACTGTCATGTAAAACAAGCTCTCCTGTGGGGATGAGACATTTGGGGGAAAATCAAAACTAAACTAAACTAAACCAGTTCTCCTGAAAAGCTTTCTGTTAGTTATTTCATTATTCACCATTGAACATGAAAGGTCCCTATGCCAAAGAGAGGGAACATAACAAATAACCAACTTTGGGTTATACGGTTCATTTGGGTAGCCTGGGAAATATATAATTGAAAATATTAAAATGATGCATCATAATTTTTGATACATGTTTTTCACTTAGGAGATTATGAATTCTTTGAGGTGAGGCATTTATGTATTATTCAGTACTGACATTTTAACAATCTGGATGGTACCCTTCTCATCACTGGAGCTCAATAAATATTGTTCAATGTGCCATTGACCTATCTTTCTATCTATCCATCTATCTGTCTATCTTCAGCAAGGAGAGCTTTCTGCCAGTAGTACTTCAGCTTGTAGATTTCTCACTTTGTGGATTTCTCACTTTGCACAATGAAACTCTTATCTAAATTATTAAGTGTTACTCTGTATTATCTATGTGGTATCTCTGCTTAACAGGAATAGAAATTCCAAGAAACTCAATTAAGTGAAGAATAAACACTTCCTTTTAAGCTTACAAGACAACATTTTGGAGCAATTTAAAACACTTTCACAGAGGAAGTTATTTTTTAAATTCAACAACCTTAATAAACCTACTTTGTCAAAATAAATGCCACCTGCAACATTATGAATTGCATTCATGGAAATGATTCATTCGTGGACAAATCAGTTGCTCTGTAATGTTCGCCTTAACGTCTAGCACAGCTGGTTTTAATTTGTGTACAATGCAAAACCATTCCCTTCGGAATAAGTGTTTTCTTCTGGATACTTTGTCATATTTACAGACGCTGTTCATTTCACTTTTCAAGAAAAGTGTAACAGGAAAGTAAATATACACACATAAAAAACATATTAGGTAATTTTCTAATTAGTTTGCCTACTATTCATGATAGACAATATTCATCAATAACCTAATGGCCAAGATATTCTTATTAGAAAGAAGCAAGTGTTTATTTGGCTGAAACTACATTTAAATCGTAGGCAGTCATTCCAATAAATATATATGCATAATACTTTATATTTCCACATGCTTAAACTTAATGAAATCAGCATAGCCAGGAATATTATCCAATTATAAATTAAGGAAAAAGTCAAATAACATGAACCAACTTTCTCACCAATGTTAAGAACAATTCCCTTGTTTCTTTCAAAACCACCTCTTTCTGTCCTCTTCATATTCATCTAGTCCCATTATCAGTAGATCATGTACTTTACTTTGTTTTCCCTGACACAGATAGATACATACACTTGCTTCTCAGATTTCCTTCAACTCCAGGGTATTAAAGCAAATAAATGTGACCACAAAATGAAATGAAGATGATTACATTCAATTATTAAGAAGCCATGATTCTAAATCCGTTATTAGATTCTAATATTAGATAAAATGTACCTAGATTAAAAGGTTAAGAGTTCTTAAATACTTCAGGTTAAACTGCAATATTTTGGAGGGAAGCGTTCATTTCAATATGTGATAAAATAATGTCACACAAGAAATTTGTATATTCTACTATAATGCTCTCTTTTTTGTTCTAACTTGGGCACTAGAGTCTATGTTTAATAGCAATATACCTTTAAACAAGCCCTTCAGGTGGCATTGATGCAAGCTAATTTATGAAAAGTACTGGTTTAGGTTGCAGATATAGGGATATACATATCTATGATACATAGAGATACTGGAAATATATATAGATACAGATATAGATAATGGAAAGAAAAGCTCTCAATATGCAGTGGTTCCAACATAGAAATCTGGACTTTTCCTTCAAATAAGAATCCAAATGCAACCCACATCGGTACACGGTATTTTGGCTGAAGAATGATGCTTCATCATTTTTTGGGTGTTGGAGCCTCGTTCAACAGCATGTGTTTATTGCAGCCAGGGAAAGTGGAAATGAGACCAAGGAGTTCTTAGTGAGTTTAGGGTTTACCCCCACATCTTAGGCAGTTACGACTTGAATTTTATTTCTCATTCATGTTAAGACCCAAATAGCCCGTATCCGGATGCTGGATCTCTTCCAAGAGGTTATTAAGAGCTCTATCTCCTTCCTTGGGATTTAATCCTCACTGTCATGTAATTTCTAAGCTTGTCAAGCTCCTCCTGCTGTAGGCTGCTGGGGAGAAAAATCACAAAGGACAACTTGCAAGCTCTCAAAAACAGGTAGAAGCGTCATTCATATTCTGTTCCCTAGAATGTAGCAACATGGCCACACCTGGCTGGAAGTGGGGCTGGCTCACAGGCTCTAGCTGTGTGCTTTCAAGAACACAGAATGTATTTATTGAGCAGACAACGTTTCTGTCAGTTGAGCCCAGTTTTAGTTTTACAACTGTGACCAAAAGTGTCATCCTTTACTCCCTCTCTCATTTCTTACTGACCTAAACTTAATCACTGGAGAAACTTCATTGCTGGGGAAGAGCGTTCTCTGGGACTATGTGCCCAGATAGAAGTTAGGTGCATACTACTTTAAAAAGGAAAGAGGAAGTAACTGATACTGGAAAATATTTAGAAGTTGTTGCCACACCTTTGCACACATCAGGTCTTAAAATGTATTTATCTAAAGTAAGTTCAAAATGGATTGTGTGAATAGCATTAACACAGAGATAATATTCATTTAGCAATGTTTTCTGAAGAAATGATGTAATTGTTTTTTTCCTTTATCAAATTAGATCTTTCATCTCTCAAGCTTAACACTGATCTAAAAGACTATGAATACCTATTTTGTACCCAACAAACTATTATTTAGTAAAAGCCTTCTGACTTAGTACCCCCAGATTAAAAAAAAAAAAAAAGGATCATCTAAAGCTGCTGTTGCTGCGTAAGTACATTGCTGTTATTGGGAAAACAGAAGGTATCAGTTTAAATAAACTTTGCTGCTATATCTGTGTACTGTATTTAATTAAGAATTCACCTATTGGTAAATATCTAACATTTATCCAGAATTAAACAGTTGTTAAGAACATGGCTAAATACTTTCACCTGTAGTAACTAAATTTGATGATGCCATTAATAGTAATGTTTCTACAAGAAGTGATGGATTAAAGAGAAAATAAAGCAGTAAATATTTTAAACAATATGGAAGAAAAAACAAAAATACAGATAACATTTGTCCAGAAAGTCCAGATGCATCTGAGCCAATTCATTGCAAACGAAAATTTTTGGTGGCAAAGCCTGAGCTGAGGTTAGCATTACTCTAAATTCACAGGAGACTCACCTAAGCACTCCACCACATGCTGCAATGCTATTTTTTATTAGTACTTTTAAACTTGTTCTAATTTTCAGTGATATGATTAACACAAGACTTTTTGGATTACACTTTTGTGTGGTCAGGGTTGAGACCAAAGGCAAATACAGCACTGTGCTTTCTGCATAATTTATAACCATGGTGCTTTGAATACATTCTTCTTCCCCAGTGAATTCTAAATGAATTGAGAAATGGAAGTGGGTTCAGGGTTATGGAGAGGGAAAAATTATGTATATAGGCAAATGGTCTTTCTAATATCCACCCTAGAAAAGAGGCAGAGCTACTCAGTAATATAGAACCATCCCACTAACATGAGATCATTTCCATGCATCTAAGAACAATAGAATGGAGGCCTTTGGAAAGGTGAGCAAGGAATAGAGGCCAGAATGATATATTTCTTTTCTATGGGAGAAAAAGACTGTGAGTCAGTATGAATGTGTATAGACATTGCTATTACTAGCTAAGAATTATAAAAGTTGTAAAAATAATTTGAAACAGACATTATGTGACAAGTGTGTGCCAGTTTCATAAAGCTGAAGATGTAAGGCAGTTGAACAAAAAGTCTTCTTAGTCCATCCCATAGAAAATATCATCCTCACTCACTCATATGCTGTCTTCCTTTTATACTATTTGCCAACTACCACATATACTCGTTTACTGTTTGCCTAAGGTAAGAAGAAATATTATTGAATTTTCATCTTGTTCAATATTGTATCCTCAGGATACAGTGTAAGCAGAATGTATCAGAGTGGCTTGAATAAATGAATAAATAGATGCAAAACAAGAAAATATACAAATGAATACTGTATCAGAAGTATATGAAAAACTAATGAAGCTGAAGCTGCTTGTCAGTGAGAAAGATTTCTGCATTTTAGGTTGATTGGGGAATGATTCTGGGAAATACTAAGAGCTATACTACAAAGAATACAATTGTGTTAGATGGGCTGGATGAGCAAAACAACATGACTGAAAGAAAAATTTTAAAACTCACAAGACAATTTTAGTTCAATGAAATTTATTAGAGTGAACGTTACATAAAGACAGTTTGCTTCTACAGAAGAAATACATAAATGGAGGATACCAAATCGTATATTTTATTGTTCAATTTATTTTCCTATTGAGATCGTGTGAAGGAACTGCATTCAGTAATTTTGTGATCTAGAAAAAACTGTATGGTATACGTGCATTTGTGTGAGCACAGGTATGTATTCAGAATAATTTGTATATGTACAGAGGCATACAAACAATACCACGTCATAATTCTGTACATCATTATTTTAAAAACCATATTTTTCTTAACTTCATTTCCCAAATTACAAATCTTCTTCTGCCTACATTTTCAGAAAACTTACAAAGAAACAGGACATTTTTTCCAAGTACTATGGTGTATGTATTTTTCTATATGTAAACTAATGTAAGGCTGTTTTAGTTTACATCGCCAGTTTTTGGAAGCACTCTATAAGTAAAGGTAAGAGCAATAATACGCAATTTTAATTTCCACAGCTCTGTTAATGCAGTAAAAAGTAATGTGACCTGAAAAATAATGTATGACATTATTTTATGCTTATCATATCTAAACTAGCTCACTGAAATATTAAGAACTTTGAAAAATAATAGTTTTTTTGTCAGCAAGAATATTCCAGAATACAGAATGATCAAGATTAGTTTAGAGAAGATTCCTGCTACTTCTCTCCAAGATATTTAGTAATTTTCTGATTTTTTTCCTATAATGTTACACAAGTTGCCTGAATTAGGAAAATAACAGGTATCAAAAGAACCCAATTATGAATGAGGTACAGTCTTACTTCTAAAGAGTATATCTGATTTTTAGTGTTGTATTCAACACCAGTTGACTGGAATAAGTGACTAATATGTATTTGATTGAATAGCTCACCTTAGGAAAGTTAGAATTTCTTTGATCCAGCCAGTACATTTTCAAGCTTTTAACTACAATTTAGTGCCTGCATTGTATGTATTTTTATAGAACTTACCAAAAGAACCAAAAATGTCAACTTCATTACGCTTCTACAGGATTTATATTTTAGTGTCACTGCAGAACTGAATGGAGATATGACCTTCAGATTTCACTTAAGAATTCTTTTAAAAAATCCTCACCAATTATGGTGCTCTGAAGATTTAGCTGGCTCTAAAGAAGTATCAAGGTCTAACATAGAAGCCATGAGATCAACCACATTTTATCACTGCCCACCGAGAAAACTTGGGCAAGAGGAATGAATATTACTTTAGGTGCTTTAACTCTGAACTTTAAAAAATTGCCTTACTGAGTTTCCACTGATTCTAAGACATGTATAATAATTTAGAAAATACTGTCTATGAGAATTTTCTATAATAAAAAGCGCAGGTAGTTTTTCCATGATACATAATTATTAAGCACATCTTTCATTGTAGATGAAAATCAAACTACCTCTTGAAATGTTATTTTTATTTGTAAGTGAAGAAAGAATAGCTATAAGTGTCAGTATATAAAGAAGTACAATAATATGATTGGTCAGATATTTACTTATGTACATTTCACGACATTTCAATATCATATCTGTACTCTGACTTTTTAAATTCCATATTCTAAGCTCAAAATTATTATTCTAATATCATTTCACTTATTGACTTTGCTCCTCCAAAATTTTTGTTGTTTGCATTTTCCCAAATTGTCAATAGCACTTCAATTAAAAATCAGTGATTGAATTTTTTTCCTCGAGAATCTTTAGAATCCTTATCTTACTAGTATACATAAAATGATGGAATATAAAAGAACAAATGTGGCTCCAGAAATAAAGTATTGAGTAGGCACTGATACGAATTGATCCTTCATATTCCTATCTATGTTTTTGTTTTATATAGTACATAATGAGTTTTATTTATACTTCCTACAGAATATTTATCAACATAATTACCTTTCTTAGAAGGATTAAATAAATTAGATAAGCATACAGATAAGTAATAATTTATTTAAACCTCATTAAATTTCCATTTATTTAGATTCATTTTTATTCATTTATTGGGGATCTGAATAATAATTCAAGAAATATTTACTGAGGGCTCATTAAGTGTGTGGTATAGTCGTGATTCTCAAGGAGGTTAAATTCTAATAGAACTATTTACCCAGAAAATGAAAATGATATTCAGTGTCCAACAGAACAAACACCGATACGTACTTAATTTCTATCATATTACAACCTGTTTTACAAATATTTATGTACTATGTATAGTGAACTATAAAATGGACATTATTCTAGCTCATGAGACTATATTAACAACAATGTATCAATAATAAATAAAACACACTAATAAATGCATTAACAAGCAATAAATATCAGTGATTTTCTTTTTATTTTACTTTCTAATGCTAACTTGATCTCATCTAGAGTTGAATGTACATGAGGAAGCCCAGTTCTGACCACCAAGGGGAAGCATAGAACTGATCTCAGGCTGGAGATCTGTTGGTTTTAGCTGTTAAGATATCGAGGGCTGGTTATGTGAAAGCAGATAACTGATAGAGGTCAAAATAATTAACTACAAACTGCAAATGAGTTATAATGTATTAGAAGAATATTTCTCAAGAACTTTTGGTCAAAATCATTGTACTCGCTGATAAGTACTGCAAACCACAAAACCTTTCCTGTATGTTGGTGTCATCTACCAATATTTAGTATATTGAACATTAAAATTTAGAATTTATGCAATATGCATTTATTTGTTTAAAAACCAACAATGTTTAAACTAGAGTAGGTTAATATATTTTGTGAAAAATTTCCCAAGTTTCAAATCTGAAAATAAAAACAAATGAGTGGCATTGTTTTACATTTGTGCAATTCTCCTTAATATTGGAATACTTTGATCATGGGTGGATTTTTATATCAATTTTCTCATCCAGTTTATTGGAATATGTTGTATTATTTGAAGAAAATGAAGAAAGGTTAGCTGCATGCAGTTGTGCAGTTAAAAAAAGGGTATATTTATAATCTGTTTGGATGACTGTATTTTTCTCTGATGAGACATCAACACTCAGGAAATTTTTGAATTTACTTCCAATGTGATTCTACATAAATTCATCAATCGATCTTGTCTATATCTTACATTAAGAATGTCTATCAATTAGCCTCTTTAATAAATGGTGCTGGAAAAATTGGCTTGCCACATGCCGAAAACTAAAACTAGGTATGTGTCTCTCACCATGCACTAAACTAAAATCAAAGTAGGTCAAAGATCTAAACATTAAAACAGAAACACTAAATTTACTGGAGAATAGAATAGGAAGAACCCTGGAAGACATAGGGGTAGGAAAAAAAATTTATGGACAGAATCCAGACTGCACGGGAAACAACACAAAGAATGAGAGCTCGGGACCACATGCTATTAAAAAGCTTTTGCACAGCAAAAGAAATCACCAACAGAGCAGGACGAAAACTCACAGACTGGGAAAAAATTTTTGCCAGCTGTCCATCAGACAAAGGTCTAACATCTAGAATATATAAAGAACTCAAAAAAATTAAACCTCCCAAATTTAAAGACCCAATCCAAAAATGGGCAACAGAAATGAATAAACATTTCTCAGACGAAGAAATAAAAATGGCAAATAAATATATGAAAAAGTGTTCAACAACACTAGTCATTCAAGAGATGCAAATCAAAATAACATTAAGATTCTATCTTACTCCAGAAATTACCGTGTTTATGGAAAAAACCAACCAATAACAAATGCTGCCAGGGCTATGGGGAAAAAGGAACCCTTCTCCACTGTAGGTGGGGCTGTAGACTGGTCCAGCCACTGTGGAAATCAATATGGAGATTCCGTAAAAATACTATAACTAGAGGTTCCATTTGATCCAGCTATTCCCCTACTGGGGATCTTCCCAGAAGAATTAAAATCATCATACCACAGGGATATTTGCACAACCATGTTCACAGCGACACAATTTGTAATAGCTAAGTCTTGGAAACAACCTAAATGCCCAACAATCAATGAATGACTAAAGAAAATGTGGTTTTTCTACACAATGGAGTACTACAATGCCATAAAAAAGGATAAACTAGAGACATTTGTATGTAAATGGATGTACCTTGAGAACATACTATTAAGTGAAATAAATCAAACACTCATGAGTACACATCGAATTATTTCTCTGATATGAGAAACCATAACTGTAAATAAGGACATAGAGGTGTAATAGATATTACATGAAAGGAAGACAATATTCAAAGGAGAAGAGAACTAGAAAGAGAGAAAAAGGAAAAGCAGGAAGGGAAAAAAGGAAAGAAGAGGGAAAGAGAAATCATGGAAAAACATGAATAAACCTGCTGTAAATAGGGAAGGAGGGAACAGAAGGGAAGTGTGGGGAAGAGGGGGGAAAACCAAGATAGATCATGTACAGGTACAAAATAAATGTGATGAATATGATCATTATATGTACAATGTACCAATACATGTTCATGGTTAAAAAAATAAATTAAAAAATTTAAAAAAAAAATGCCTACCATTAAGAAATCAAATTATAACTAATTCTAGTGAGGTTTTCAGGGGAAAAGGAACTTTCTACATTTTTAGTGGGAGTGTAAACTAGTGCCACTATGGAAATCGGCCTTGATATTCCTCAAATAACTACAACTAGAAATTCAATTTGACTCAGCTTTTTCCATTTTAGGTACCTCCGCAAAAGAGTGCATTGCGTTGCATCATATTACAGTGATACATGCATACCCATGTTTATACCAGCACTAGACATAATAGCTAATCTTGGAAGCAGCCTATACCAACAAATGAGTGGATTAAAAAAATGTGGTGTTAAACACGATGGAGCACTACTCTGCCATAAAGAAGGATAAACTTGAGTCATTTGTAGGAAAATAGATGCACCTTGAGACTGTAATGTTAAGTGAAATAAATCAGACTCACAAATGTAAATATCACATGGTTTCTCTTATTTGAGATATCCAAAGTGTAAATAAGTTAAAGAGCAAGATAAAACACAGATAGTAGGAACCAGGGAGATAGAATTTTGAACAAGACCAAGAAATGGAGGAGGGGGATGAGGGGGAAAAAAAAATTAAAATGGATCATGTGCATATACAAACTCCCCACAATCAATGTAACCATTATGTTATGCAAACATGTACTAAAAAAAGAGGAAATATCCACTCAAGCCTTTGCATTTTGAATCAATTTTTTACATACGCATGATTTTAAACTACATGTATTGGCCATTAAGTTAATAATGATTCTTATGTTTGCACACTGCAATATGATGCACAGTAATACCAAATGTCAAAAAGTCACATTATTATTACCATTAAAGAGCTATTAAATATTGAGAAGCTACTGCGGTTGGTATTGAGATGTCCCCCTAAAGTCGCATGTGTACATAGGTGGGGCTTTCCAGAGGTGGCTGGATCTAGGGTGTGTGAGTGAATGTGGATTAAGGGTGTGTGAGAACTAAATTAGCCAAGTGATTGGTTTAGCGTGGTTCTGGGTGTGGATGATGGGAAAGCCCACCCTGGTGGGTGGCACCAACCAATAGGCTTGTAGCCTGAATGGAATATAAACGGAGAAAGAAGGAAGTCAGGCTCATTGCTTGCTGCTCTTCAAGCCCTCTCATGCACCGTTTCTCCTCTGTGATGCACTCTGCCATGCTGTTGAGCCTCTGAGCCAGCTAATTATGGATTGAAACTTCTACAGACTGTGAGTTATAGTTAACCTTTCTCCTTTAACTTGTGGATGTCAGGGTTTTTGTGTGTGTGTGTGTCCCAGCAATGAAAAAGTAACCAAAATAAAAGCTAATATAAGTTTTCTAAACTTCTAATTTTTAGTTAGAACTTGAATAGTGCTCTTGACAACAAACCCTAACAAGTGTTTTACTTTAAATGACAAGTTAATATAATTCATTTTTGACATGCACACCAAATTCTAAATAGCTATGGTGTGCCTGTTA